>JAHLJT010004567.1:569512-593783 GCA_031308135.1 Acheta domesticus | reverse complement strand
AAAATCCCTGATGTGACTGATGGCGTTTACATTTTTCATTATAACGGTATTTTTACAGATTTGGCGCCAAAAATTTTGCGTACATTTAGAACATGGTCCAATCCAACTGACGGCGTCCATCTCTCATTTTTTCAATAATGGCGCTTGGCCGGTTGTTGCATAACACCGTCCGTTTGCCTAATTACCTTCCGCGGGCCACAATAATGGCACCGCGGGCCACATGCGGCTCGGGGGCTGCCAGTTGGACAACCCTGGCGTAGATGGATGTGTTACGCATTACTCTTTCAGATAAGCTTTTGACCTCCAACTTCGTAGTTCCATCAGGAGTAAGACCTCGTTGTGCTATTTCTGATTTGAATTAAATATTTTAATATTGGGGGTACTTTAAATGTAGTTTCTCTGCCAATTTCAAAATTTTCTGGAGAATGTTTGCAGATACGAAAGTTCATTTATAAATATGGTATTGTTTTGATTTTCATTCAAAGCTATTAAATTTTCAAAATGTCAAAGTTCTTATTTATTTTGAACCTGTCTTACACCTCCAATTATAAACCCCGAGACTTCCATCTCACAGAAATGTACATCTCTAAATGATGTCATGCACATTTAAAAAATATACTACTGGTTGTTGAGTGATACTTTGCTCTTTTCAAGAAAATAAAAGACAATTGGGAACCATGTTTGAGAAAATAATTGTTTAAAAATTGGCTATATTTCACGCAAAATTACGCAAAAAATATTAACATTTTCGAAAACGTGTAACTGAGCTTACTTCAAGATCTATTTTTAAACAACAGATTTTATTAAAGACAAATCTCTAACTTTAATATTGTGGTTTTAAGAAGAAATCAAAAATTTTTGACATTTACAATTTTCGAAAATTTAGAAATGTCAACGAAAATTATACCCGCGCGATTTTTACGTGAGTTTGACGCTATTTGGGGACAAAAAAGAATAGAAAATTGAAGCCATTATCAGAAATTTTAGAAATTGATTGTTTCGTGTAAAGTATCCACGAAAAAAAAATCCGTTTCTAGTTCGCAGGAACTTGCATTCATTCGTAACTACCGGGAAATATCAATTTTGCTGAAAATTGTCTCAACGGTTTAGGCTCCAGCGTTGCCATTGACGGACGGACGGATAGACGGAAGGACGGATTGACGGAAGGACGGATAGACGGGTTGACAGAAACAGGTGTCAATTTTTTTTTGATATCAAGGACCCACAAAACATAGATACTTATTGACAGAGGATGTAATTTGTTTTATACGGGATCAAGATTTATCCAATTTTTCATTACCAGGGTCCGGCAATTAGACATTTTCTTTCGAAAATTCGCTATTTTCCCCCGCAGCATTACAATACATTCTCATTGCTACGTGCAGTGTGCAGTGAACAATTCTGATTTTGTTTCAGAAGCATTACATACTTTAGCTGAAGGAGATCCGGCGATGGACCTGATCAGGAAATGGAAAAATTTTAGAAAACAGGATTTTTCGCAAAAACTGGTTTCATTTTGTTTGCATATTTTTGGATGCAAAGAGTTAAATGCGCTGCATAACGTGGCACAAACACCATTTTAATGTATTCTTTCATTATGAAACATTACGCAAAGTATTTTTTGTAAAAATGTCCGTTACATTACGGACATTTTTAATACATTAATGCATTTGTGAGTACATGTAACTTAAATGATTTCTGCTGAAGTTTCTCAAAAATACAAAAGTTTTTTTTTGAAACTGAGCTCACAAATCTTGAATAAAACTGTATAGGAAAATCTGCGCCATTCTGTAGCACCACTACTTTGTGCGTTTTTCTAAAATATGGAATAAAATAAAACTGTACGAGAAAATCTAGTCATTCTGTAGCACCACTAGTTATATTGTGTTTCTCCTAAAACCTGGAATAAAATAAAACGATACGAGAAAATCTGTGCTAAGAATAGCACAGATTTTCTCGTATCGTTTTATTTTATTCCAGGTTCCGTTTATTCCATTTTATCCGTGCTTCCGTCTATCCGTGCTTCCGTCTATCCGTGCTTCCGTCTATCCGTGCTTCCGTCTATCCGTCCTTCCGTCTATCCGTCCTTCCGTCTATCCGTCCTTCCGTCTATCCGTCCTTCCGTCTATCCGTCCTTCCGTCTATCCGTCCTTCCGTCTATCCGTCCTTCCGTCTATCCGTCCTTCCGTCTATCCGTCCTTCCGTCTATCCGTCCTTCCGTCTATCCGTCCTTCCGTCCTTCCGTCTATCCGTCCTTCCGTCTATCCGTCCTTCCGTCTATCCGTCCTTCCGTCTATCCGTCCTTCCGTCTATCCGACCTTCCGTCTATCCGTCCTTCCGTCTACCCGTCCAAGTAGCATCACCAGTATTTTTTTAGGTCACTTTTTAACTACTAGGTCATATAACGACCATTTTGATTGTTTTACTACCCGGTAGCTATGGGGGAAATAGGACACGTAAGGACACACAGGCATCCATGCCCGAGGCGGGATTCGAGCCCGCGACCCTTCGGGTCGAGGCAGCTCGGCCCTCCAGCCCTAGCGACCTGGGCTCTCCAGACCAGTTTCATTGTGTGTTTGTCAAAAAACGTAGAATGCAACGAAAGGGCGCATTCCAGGCGCCGCCAAGGAAGCTGGCCCCGTGGAACGAGCGTCTCGCGGGCGGCGCGCGGCGCGTGTGTGCTGTGCGTGAGGGGCCTTGCCGCAGCCTCTGCAAGCGGCGCAGCGGCGCGGCGCGCAGATCGATGCCGCCATCGCAGGGCGGCGTCGAGCGAGCGCAATCGGCCAGGGCTACGGGCCGGATCGGAACGAAATGTCCAGGCGCGGCTCGTCACGAAAGCCTGTAAGGCGGAGCCTCTCCTACAGAAATCGCCGTCCAAAACAAATTGAAAAATATGTTTGCAAATGTATTTACTAATTAATAATGGAATTCTGAGTTGTAATACGTCACAATCATATCAAAATTTTTCTTTGTCGGTTCGTTAACGGCCGGCCGTAACGCATTTAAAGCTGTTGACAGGGAAGAGAGAAGCGTTAGGCTCCCACTTTGTTCTCCATAAGGCCTGTGCAAAACGAGGAGGCGTGACGTCATGCATTCACTGCAGACGCTTACCAGCGGACGAAGGCTGCGGCGAGACAGCCTTCGGTGGAGCCTAGGGTCTGAAGAACGGCGGGCTCACTGTGCACTGATAGCACTAGTGTGCAGCTCCGCGAGTAGCATTGCGCTTCAACTAGTTTTCCCAGTATGCGGTACGAGCGCTCTACTTGGGTTTTTCTTTCATGGCGCATGAGGTCTTGTCTTCTGGGGCCCGGCAAAATCGTTGTGAAACAGAACTTACGAGTACTTGTGATTACTAGTATTAGTCACTTGTAACTTGTAACCTTTGTGAAACAGGCCCCAGGATGGAATATCTCACGGTATTTCGCGTCGTTCTCAATCGTCTGTATCAAACTTATTATTAATAGAAATACAATGCAGGCAATTCAATGCACTGTAATGTAATGCAATGCATTTGCAGCCTTCCCCGTTTATAAAACCACGAGCCGCGACTGCAAATGTCGGTTTTTTCTTCTTTCTTTTCACTTTACAACAATGCCTATTAGTAAAAACACGAATTTTATGTCATGACTAGAGACCGGAAAAATATGTAGTATTAAACGTCATTTTTTTTTACTTGGCACAACGTCCCGTAAACGGGTTGAGTCCTACCGGCGAGGTCCCTGCCTCGCGGCCATGGGTTAAGAGGGTACGTGTGGTTAGCACGAAGACAACCCACGCCGTAATCCGGTCTTCTCAACCTAAGAAGTGAATTTCCTCATCGTCACACATACTGGGACATTGCAAGGAAAACGCACACTATAGTCTTGCCTGGACCGGGAATCGAACCCAGGGCTGCGAACTGGAAAGCGAGCACGCTGATGAAGATCTGCCAGGCGAAACGTCAAAATATGTATATAAGTATGTAAATGAAAACAGTAAGAATATGTAAAATCCGACATAATATTTAATATTAAAATTCACTCATTAAAAACCATTAACTTAGCAAGAAATTACATTTAGAAAAACTACTCACTTTGCACCATACAACTATCTCGTCAGTAATAAAAGCTTCATCTATTGTAATCCAGAATCGTCGTTTAGCAGCCGGACTAATCGCAATAGAAGCCGTCGCACAAACTGGTGAGATCTACGACCAGCAAACGTACACTGTAGCATCTTCATCGATGTGTTACACGTTGGCGCAAATTTTTATCGGAAATTAAGGTTACAGATCACAAAACGCGGTGCCAATGCTATTTTGGACACCTAGATTTCCCCCAATAATGTAGGAAAAAATGCTGATTAAAAAAATACATCTTTTCACAAAAAATATGGAATTAAATTGAAGAAAATTGATAAAATAAGAAAATACATCGTAAAAACAGCAAAATATGTAATATAGAACTAAATATGTAAAAATATGTAACGAAAAAAAATTGATATTGTGTTAGGAGGGCTACGTTTCGCTAAGATTACAAGTTTGAGAACGGTAAGTCGAAAGACAAAAAATATGTAATTACATAAAAATGCGATCTCTAGTCATGTCAGAAGGAAATGACCCAATTCTATTTTCCATTTTGTCATGGTCGATTTCGATCAATAAGTCCTCTTTAAAACATTTCCGACATTTTTAAAGCATTTTTTCTGATTTTATCAATTTTAACATCATTTTAGTGGTACTTGCTACAAATAATATTATAATATTAATGAGATATAATTTATAAATAATATTTATGAGATGCAACAAATTCCTCAGTAGCCAATTCGATTTCTTTGCTCAGAAATTATGTCAGCCGTTTTAAGTAAGTAATCTAAGGTTACTGTGACGCCTACCAGCGCCATCAGTTTCGCCGATTTCGGGGTAACTGAAGAAAGATTTCCTGGTAAAAAACAGTCAAAACCAAAAATTTGTACTTGAACGAAAAGAAGAAGCCTCGATTACATCAGTAACATATCTAACAGCTTAAGTTGTTCATTTGGACTGGTTTTGATCAATTTTTTATTTAATTTTTTCTTTGCTTTCAGGGCATTTTTTTAAAAAGAAAATTTTATTGATTATTTTTGGCGATGTTTTAGGTCACCATTATCAACCCCCCATCCATTAACACAAACCACTCGGCGTTGCCCGGGACTTCTTTGTATCCAATCCTTACGAAAGAGGAAAAAAGATCAATTTTATAAAAGCCTTGGTGTTTAAGTTTATTTCTAAGTAATTATTTCAAATTTCAGTAAAATACTATACTTTGCTACAGTACAAAGCTATTAGATCAAATATTTTTATCTATCGCATTGATACCGAACTCTACCAGATCTGTAGCATCTCTACTGGCCTCTGGCGAAATGTATTACAAGCAAATTTGCTCTAACCGACCGGCAAAAAGTAATGATCATGATAATCTACCAACGTATTAGGTAATTTATTGTTTAGAGTATTTTCGTTGTATTAATCTGTAACAAAATTTGCAATGACACAGCGAGAATTCTGAAGCGAGAATCCTCACCGGTGTGATTTCAAATCTCGGAGGATAAAATGATATTTACAGCTTAGAAATGTCGTTTTCAGGTTCATTTAGTTTGACAATATTGCGGAAACGTTACCAATAATGGGGAAGAGTATGGGCAGTTGTAGAACTACTACTTTTTACTTTCCCGTATTCGTACGTATACACGGAGTGATATACGTAGTATAGGGAAAGTTATGTAATGCTGCGCGAAAAAATGGCCAATTTTCGGCGGAAAAAATTCATTGCCGGGCCGTGATAAGAAAAAAGTGGATAAAACCAGTTGCTAAATTAAGAAAAAAAGTCCCCTAGCACGTGGGTGTAGCCAGAAACCCTGTTTTGTGGGTCCTTGATGCCGAAAAACCCAATTGAAAGGAAAACGTCCGTCCGTCTGTCTGTCTGTCTGTCCGTCCGTCCGTCTGTGAACACTGCTAGCGCCTAAACCATACGTACGATTTCTTCCAAAATGGATATTCCCCGGTCGATCTGTTTCTAGTCAAAGCTTTGAGATTTTGAAAAAGATTCTTCAAAATTTGGGGGTACTTTATATGAAGTCCCCCGGACATTATCAAAGTTTTCTCAAAAACGGCTCCAAATTTTTTCTTTAAACGTTTGGTAGGGATAGTTCTAAATGTACCCTATGAGATGACATAAACGTCATATTGCTGTAATATTTTGTTTTTTCAAAAATTGCAAAAATGTAATTTTTTTGGCTTGTCACTCACGTCGTTAATATTTACACTAGCGGCGAATTGTTCACATTATTATATTTCTGAGTACATGTGATTTAAATAATGTTAATCTTATCGAAAACACAACCGTTTTATGTGAAAACTAGCTCAAATTTCCGCATTTTCAGAAACGATCAAACGCCATTTTCTCCTAAATGGCTAAAAAGAGTCTTCAAACATTTCGATCGGATAGTGCTAATGGGACTCTTTAATATGACGTAAAGTTTATTTTGAGTTACTTTTTCTGTTTTTTCATAAATTACACATATGACATTTTTTAAAGTAATGTCCTGGGTATATTTTGGATGATCGTGTTTAATTCTAACCCCCTTGTGAACGAAACCCATTTCTGTATTCAGTCACTAGCACGAAGTCTACAAGGAGGAGACTCAACTCCGGTGGTGGGGGTATGTACGAAAAACGTCGGCAGCTACTTGAAAAATAATACAAAAAAAACCGGGCCCCTTCGCCTTCAGGCACCTCACGTGGCAATTGAAAGAACTACGAAGGCTACGAACTACGAAAGAAACTACGAACTACGAAGCCAATGGCAGCAAAGCATCGTATACAAAATTTAATTCAAACATTTTTTCTACAAAATTATTTACTACTTACTACTTCCTTTTCAACTTATTGTCTTCGGTTAAGCACATCCGCACACCGCGTGGTAATCGGCGCCAACTGACCCACTTGGACCAAACTAATTTTGACAATTAGTGGCCGAGAAAAGCCGAGATAAGTTCCTTCTTTCGCCGCGTGATGTCACTGAAGGCGAAGGGGCCCGGTTTTTTTTGTATTATTTTTCAAATAGCTGCCGACGTTTTTCGTACATACCCCCACCATGCCTCCAACACCGGAGTTGAGTCTCCTCCTTGTAGACTTCGTGGTCACTAGGCTCCGATTCTCCTCATCCAGTGCGACCCGTTCATGTAACGTGAGGTTCGTGGATGACCGACGTGCCGTGTCGGTCGTTCGCCGATTTCTCGCCGTTTCCTATTGTGTTAATTCATTGATTAGAATGCTTTTAGATCTCATAACTAGAGACCGGATTTTTATGTAATCACATATTTTTTGCCTTTCTACTTACCGTTCTCAAAATTGTAATCTTCGCGAATCATAGCCCTCGTAATACAATATCGAATTTTTTCGTTACATATTTTTACATATTAAGCACTGTATTACATATTTTACATATTTTGCCGTTTTCGCAATATATTTTATTTTATCAATTTTCTTCAATTTAATTCCATATTTTCTTATGAAAAGATGTTGATTCTTAAATCAGCATTTTTCCTACATTATTAGGGAAATCTAGGCGTCCAAAATATCATTGACACCGCGTTTTGTGATCTGTAACCTTAATTTCCGACAAAAATTTGTGATAGCCGACCTGTTACACTTCGATGAAGATGCAACAGTGTATGTTTGCTAGTCGTAGATCATTCCAGTTTGTGCGATGGCTTCTACTGCGATTAGTCCGGCTGCTAAACTACGGTCCTGGATTAAAATAGAGTAAGTTTTTACTACAGACGAGAAAGTTGTATGAGTTGTTGTATAAAGTGTAAAGTGTAAGTTGTATAAAGTGAGCAGTTTTTCTAAATGTAATTTCTTGCTATGTAAATGGTTTTTAATTAGACAATTTTAATATTACATATTATATCGGATTTCACATATTTCTTACATATTCTTACTGTTTTCATTACATATTTATGTACATATTTTGACGTTTAATACTACATATTTTTCCGGTCTCTCCTCACAACCCTCTCCTTATGACGATTTCTTTCGTTAGGAACTTGTTGCTAGGTTACCAATTTCGCGACCTATTTTGCGACTTGTTGCTTTGTTTACCCGCACGAGCTTTGATGTCTTTAATTTCGCACGGGCTTGCCTAGGATTAGATCGTACATTCACTCAGAATTGCCCAATTGTGAATCCATACGGTGTTTTCTTTGATTTATTCCACCTAGCTTCTCGTTTTGACCAAATTTTCGCGAATCGAATCTCTAGATGATTCCTGGAGTCTCTACGATACTTCCTCCCGATCCAACCCATACAGCAGATGGTCTGCACCCGAAGTGTGCCTCATTTGGTTTATCCCCGTACTGTCATGTGGGATTAAGAGGATCCATTTGTTCTCCTCAGGTATCATCTCTCCCCATCGATAAATTTGTTGGCAGTACGTTTGGAACATCCACTAAATATCTTTCATGACTCTCACTAACGGATTCGATTGAGATTAACTAATGATGTCACATTTACGAGCATTCTGGAGAACTCCCTATGTTGTCCAATGTCTGTCATTCATTGCTCTTAAATATGGTCCTAAGGACCGATAAGTCAATGTTATCAAATATTGGTACATACTGGCAAAATGGATGGTATAAAGATTCATAAGTGAGATGTTTACCTAACATTAATGCAATATTACAATTATAATGATTGCAGGGCGTTTCTTTTTACAAGTGAGTGATTAACGATTAAAAAAAAGAGATTGGTTGGAACGTTTCATGGGTAAGCTAGTGATGAGTTCAACTAATGATGCAGGGAGGTTTTACAACTTAAGAGCGGGTTAAATGTGATTTCGTGAATTTGAGTTGATAAATAGTGAAGGATTATGTACTTCTGGATAAAAATATAACCATTGTCATCTCTTTTTCTTGTGTCATTTTTCATTTAGTGTTCTTGTCTGCGTGTTTAGCAACAATTGTGCTATGATATTCAAGGAATGATAGTAATGCCATCTAACTACGTAAAGTAAGGTTTTTCCCCCATAAGAATTCCCTCTCCCTTTCTAATTTACATTTAATTGTGTATTTCCTCACGTTCAAATTCGACGTGCTTAAGAAGTCAGGGAACCATCCGGTTACAATATATATATATATATATATATATATATATATATATATATGTGTGTGTGTGTGTGTGTGTGTATGTGTGTCTGTGTATACATATATATACAGTATGTATATATACATATATACATAGAGAGAGGCATGTATTTCACGATACACTGTCCAACATTAATAATAATACTGTCTGTTTTCTCATGTTCAATTTTACAAGATTGTCATAATCATGGTGCATGTTTTGAGAGTGCCTTGGGCCGGTCACTCTCTTGCCCTGCAGATTAAGCCTTTGCAAGGAGGAACGTGGTGCTTCCGGGCTCGCAGTCGCCGGGTTTCGCCAAGCGCCAAGCACAGCTGCGGGTCAAGAAGACAAAAGAGCTGAAACTGCTGGAGTTTCCTTGTGTCCGCTCGGAAGAGCCGGCACCGCTTCGTAGACTAAGCTCGGGTGTGTGGGGTGGGGGTGGGGGGATGCATGCTGCGTGCGAGCGTGCAAGCGAGTGCGCGCCTACCGCTGGCGAGAAGCGAAGCGGCCGACACGCAGGCGGCGGCGGCGTCGCGGAGGGCGGGGCCCACGGGCGGCGGGCGGGCGGGGCGGCGCCAGCGCCCCGACGCGGGCAGCCCGCCCGCCGCCTCCGGCGCCGCGGCGCCCACGGCCACGGCGGTAGCCACATCGGCGGCGGCGGCGGCGACGGCCGCAGCGCTCGCGGGGCACGGCGGCGGCGGCGACGGCGACGCTGCAGACGGCGACGGCAGCGGCGACGACGCCAGCGGCGGCGACGGGGCGGCGGGGCACAGCGGCGCGGCGGCGGCGGCGACGGCAGCGGCCGCGGCGGCGGCCGGGCCGCGCGCCAGGGTGACCGGGCTGCGGGCAGCAGGCCCCGGCTGCGGCTGAGGCTGGCTGCCGCGCCCGCCCCCCAACGCGCCCCCGCAAAGGCAAAGGCAAAGTGCGCAAGCTGGCCGTGGACAAGCGCCCGTTAATGCAGCGAGAGTGTAGCACATGTGCTTCGTGCTGAAAGAGATTCTGAAACACAGTGCCGCCGTCGTCCGCTGTCGACGGAAGACGGTCGCGACATGTACACGTGGGCCCGGTGAGCAGTGTTCAGAGCGAAACAGTTTGGAGGGAAGAAGCAAAGTTTGAGGAGAAGGCGCCGAAAGAATGGCTCACGTGAATTCGTATTCGAATCAGGTGCGTAGCGTCCATGCATGGGTTAGAAGCACCGCTTCCCATCAAATTTCAATAAAAATATTTGTAAATTTTAAAATTTGTAAATCGTAAAGATCGTTTATTTTCGTATCCCAAATTGGTCTGCCTTATGTCCTGAATGAAACATCCGAAGATTAGAATTCATTGAGGACAAATGATTATTCGCAGTTTATAGCAGTTTAATACTGCGTGCGGCAGCACCTTTCCACACCGATCCAGCTGCTCAGTCCACGGTCGCTTGCGAGAGCTTTTCGCAAGTTCTCCCAAGTCCCGATATGCGATCTTCGAAATGAAGGCTGGCGCGAAAAAGTTGCGCAACCTCTTAATTGCACACATCTTAATAAACTCTATTGCTCGCCATATCTTTTATTTTCTAAAGAAGGGAATATT
This sequence comes from Acheta domesticus, assembly GCA_031308135.1. Taxonomy (NCBI): domain Eukaryota; kingdom Metazoa; phylum Arthropoda; class Insecta; order Orthoptera; family Gryllidae; genus Acheta; species Acheta domesticus. The sequence continues at coordinate 583,069 of JAHLJT010004567.1, read as the reverse complement.
TGGAACACTAACGGATATGAAGACTGATAACTGACGGTTTATGAAGCCGATATAAACGACATCGAAAGTCTTTCAATTATATTGAATGTCTGAAACAACTTCACTTCATTGGGGAGACTGAGCGAACATAATTTTGTATAAGTAAACAGCATAAATTCTCTGCTGGAAGCCATAATGAAACTAAAACAGATCATGCAAATTATGGGCTTTTTGATAAATGCTGTTTGCTTTCTGGGTTCTCAAGTGCCTGCATCCAGAGATCACGATGAAAGCAATCAGTCTTCAAATCAAGGGAATGTCGAGCTTTTAGACTTACTGGCGCATTATGGTAATCAGTTACAAACCCACATGCATTCTTCGACAGTTTTTCGTGGAACTTTCTCGAACGCTCAGACTTAACGCTCAGACTTACACTCACTCAGACTTAACACTCACTCAGACTTAACACTCACTCAGACTTAACACTCACTCAGACTTAACACTCACTCAGACTTAACACTCACTCAGACTTAACACTCACTCAGACTTAACACTCACTCAGACTTAACACTCACTCAGACTTAACACTCACTCAGACTTAACACTCACTCAGACTTAACACTCACTCAGACTTAACACTCACTCAGACGTAACACTCACTCAGACTTAACACTCACTCAGACTTAACACTCAGGTGCCAAACGTCCACAGTAGTGAGGTACGTAAGAAACGATCGAGAGATTGAAGAACGCTTTTCCGGTGTCAGCTCAGACTGAACTGCAAGTTCCCTTTAGCTGCATGCTAATTCAGTAGTAAACAATTTCAGCAGTGGACACAAGCATGTACCACAGACATATGATGGTGCTGTTGTTATGGCCGGAGAGTATGCTGGCTTTCAAGCGAAAATTCGCAGTCAGTATAATCAAGTCATATTTGTGTACTGTGCCCACAAGTTAAATTTGCTTCTGTGTAAGACTACTAGTTACATACTGCAAGGTAGTCTTTCTTTCACTTCCAGCTATTGAAAATTTTCTTTTCAAAATTAACAATGAGAGGATTTGAAAAGATGAACCTTTCAATGCACAAATTAAAAAGAGATTTCCCATCAGTAGCCCCTACTAGCCCCCTAGTAGAATCAAAGCCGGTTGGCAGAAACCGTTCACTCGTACTAAACGGAAATCGAATCTCTCCTCATCTCCATCGCTGAAATGCCTGATCAGTGAGATTCAGATTCAATACCTACTGACTGTGGCCTACTGCCTTTTTGAAGAATTTTTATTTCAATTTTCGCTTAGAAGTATTTTGGTTGATATTTTTCTTTCCTGATTCTCGTTTCAACGCCCTTGCGGTTTAGCTCATTAGCGTGCTCGCTTTCCATGACGCAACCACAGGTTCGACTCCCGGTCGGACATGATTATAGTTTGTGTTTTCCTTGGAATGTCCCAGTACATGTTGCTGTGTGACGATGGAAAACCGTATTTCGAAGGTTGAGAAGAGCAAAATACTGCGTAGGGATGTCTTCGTGCTAACCACACGTACCACTTAACCCATGACCGCGAGGCCGGGGCGCTGCTGGTAGGCCCTAGACCGTACGCAGGCTGTCGCGCCAAGTACAGACAGATTCTCTTTTCAAAATACAGTCAAAAACTACGGGCATTTGCTACAGTAACAGGAAATTTGAAGAGTTTAAAGTCTATTTACTGAGACTGAGGAATAGGTGCTATGATTTTTGGTTGAAATGAGAGCTCTAAACGACCTCGTGTAGAGGCACATCCTGGAGAAGAGAAAAACTACGTGCACACGTCTGTGTTTGAAATGATTGAGGTAATTTTCATGAAAATGTTTGACAGATTCAGTAATGTACATAAAATACAGTTTCTGAGCCTCCCTGAAAGCAAAAACTTTCCACAGTATCGGCAAATATTTCCCGTGTTGCTTTAACATAGTCGAAGGAAAATGAATTGCCGTTTGATTCAGTGGATCAAAAAATTGACTTGCTATTGTTAATTCTGATATTATTACAGATATCAATACACGAGAAAGTTCGCATTGCTGAATGTGTTTCCCGAAACATGCAAAGTATGCGAGTTACTGTTGGCTATTCCAACCAGCAGTGCGGCTGATGGAAAAATTCTTTTCTGCTTTAAATACAATTAAAAAACTGTCTGTGTAACTCATGGGCAAAAGAGGCTTTCGTCATTGGCATTTTTGAACACTAAGAAGTACACTTAGAATCCGCGATCTAAGACGACATTCGAACAAGAGTGATTGACGTTTTCTGCATCAAATTATAGATTTGTTATAGACAAAGGTAAGAAACTTTTTTTATTTTATAATTATAAACCACTTTCATAATTTTCATAACCACTTTTACTACTTTTATAATTATAAACCACATTCACAAACTAATTCTCATTCAAATTTAAATGAATGTCGTAATCGTGATAGTGATCAGTGAATGGTTAACTGTTTACATTGGTACGAGATGGAGTTTCTACTAACAAATGTAACAGACTCAAAACAGTGGCTGCTCATGCTTATTTCTTAAGAGAAGGAAAGCCAAATGCAAACTACTTTCAAATCCGTTTTCGCTTTGATATGGTTTGAGTGAGAGACATCGAAGCGGTTTTCCCTTCTGCCTGACTTCAGCCAGCCCACGGAGTAAGATAACCTCGACCGTCAATCTCTGTTCACGTCTGGCGCTTGGTTGACTGTGACATGACTGGTTTGACGGGCTGGTTGACCCTTGGTTGAATGTGACTTATAAGAGCGGAGAAGTCCAGTGTCCAGTGACACGTTGACTGGTTAAAAAGTCTTGATACAGTTAAAATATGTAGTTAAATCTCAGTAAAAGTTCTTTTAAAAAGATGTGCAGTTAAAGGGAACGAATTTTCCGATTTCCTATTGTTTTCTGCCATTGAAAACAGTGAACATGTGTCATATCTTCATCGATAACACCTCGAAACGATGATCCGCTTACAAAGTGGACATTTTAAAAATGTCCTGCTTGCATAGTAACCGCACATACACATTTTAAAGTAACTTTTTAGTATTTTGATCATTAAATGCTTTATAAATATCTTCAAAGAATGACATTTTATTCGCCAAGTTGAATTATCTACGGACCAATGTATCATTGCCTTACGGGACTCAGCTTCAAACAACAGCTTTTCTTGATAAGAAAGTCACGCTACGGCCACTGATTCGAACACTAGTGGTGCTGTAACACATTCTTTCTCGCATTATAACTGACACGCAATATGCTATATGCTCACTATGTTTGAGGCTAGATGAACATACAAAAGTGATTACAATCAGCAAAACCTTTTTTCCTCCGCGACGTGATTCAAACGCAGATTCTTCGAGGGACAATGTCACGCACGTTACCGCTAACAACCATGCAGACGCTCGGATATGTTCGCGTTTCGCTAATTTGTGGACTTTACATGAAGCCATAACATTCTCAAGTTTTCTCAAAAATGGCTCCAATTTTTGTCTTTCTCACATTTACCTCGTCAGAAGAGAAAGTATTTTAAGTGTGGCGCCGGAAAACGGTGAATTTTTGACAGAAAAATCACTTATCGTCACGCCGAGGTAACGGTATAGTGGGATAAATCTTGTTCCTATTTATAAACTTCCTGTAACACCTTGTATAGTCAGAATCATATTTGGTGGGGTCCTTGATACAGAAAAATCGATTGATGACAAAACCTCTATCGTTCGTATCTTTATCTGTGATCAACGCTAGCGCTTAAACAGCTCGGACAAAATGTTCTCCAAAATTAATATTTACGGAACGATTTAAAGGAACTCACCGCCCTCTGAGTTTGAAATGGATATTTTGATGTTTAGAGGTACTTTACATCAAGCCTCAACATTTTCAAACTTTTCTCAAAAATTATTCCAAATTTTTAGATAAAATTTTATCCTCAAATAGAGTAAACAAAACTTAAGGGAATAGTTTACGTCTCGTTTTCGTTAAAATCCCTGATTTTTCGAAATTTACAATGTTTTTTCAGCATCTTCCTACAACTACAATATTGAAGATAGATATTTATTCTGAATGAAATCTGTGCTATAAACCACACATCTTCAAACAAGGCCACGTTCAATTTTTAAAATACGAGTAATTTTCGTGTCATTTTGCGCGAAATATAAGCAATTTTAATTTTTAAACATTCTTCTCAAAACGCTCCAAATTTTTTCTTTAAGTTTCCTCCTCGTATGTAACAAGGAAGGATAAAAGTATATTGCTAGTCTCAGTTTCGGCAAAACTCTCCGTATTTTTGAAAATTGCAAAAGGTAACATTAATCAAAACTATAAAATTGAAGATTGAAATATTTGCCTTAGACAAAATCTGTAGTAAAAAAAAATTAACTTTTTAAAAAATGCCATGTACAATTATTTGAAAAAACAGAACACGATTTGGGGAAATTTGTGCTGAAATTTAGGCATTTTCTACAAAAACCTTACTTTCTCAAAATCGCTCCAAATTTTTTTCACAGATTAGAACAAGGAACGCTCTTAAAATATGGGCACAAGTCTCATTTGCGTTGAACTCTCATGAATTTCTGAAAATTTCAAGTTCAGAAATATTAACAGAAGTAGGTGCTGTTGTAGCAACACACTAGTTTTATGAAACTTTCTTCTCGATAGCGCATTCGTGCGTTGTGCATCTCACGCGTAACTCTATTGGATTAAGTTTTGAACTGGAACTTTGTAAATAAAAGAGGGGCAAGGCATACTTGTGCCATTCCGAAAATCAGTTAGACTTTTTAGTGTTGAAGGGTACTATATCTGAAGTTCCTGGGATATGTTCAATTTTTTAATGGCTGAAAATATATGCTTTTGAAATAATTTTCTCCAATAAATCTATGTGCGTATTTGTCAGAATGGTATGAATTTTATTTTAATTAAGCCTTGAACATTTAGAAAACATGAAAAAAATATTTATATTGAAAAAATAAGGATTTTATTTGTAAACAAGTGAATTGTCTTTAGGTTTGAAATGGATTTTTGCTTCAAATGAACGCTAGTGTTCCCAGATCTCATCGTTAGTTCCCGCTCTTACTTCTTTCCACTTACTTCGTAAGAAGAGAAAGTTATGTAATCGTTTGTAGGAAAAAACGCGAATTTTTGTCAGAAAAACTCTTTATTGCCGTGCCCTGATACAAACAAGTGGATATATCATGTTCCTATAAATATTAAATTACTTTCTATAACACCGGGATGTATCCACAAACCATGTCGTGTCCTTGATGTCCTTAGATGCGGAAAAATCGATTGGCGGCAAAACGTCTCTCTGTGGTCAACGCTAGTTCCTAAACCGTTCATCCGAAGTTCTCCAAAATTCGGTACTCCCAGATCAATCTGAACGAACTTGAGGCGTTAGGGAGTTTCAAGACATTTTGATATTTGAGGGTACTTTACATGAAGTCTCACAAAATTTACAGATTTTCTTAAAAATGGCTCCAATTTTTTAAATTAAATTTGACCTTCTTAAGAGAATGCTGCAGGTTTCCTGTTCGTTAAAATTCTAATTTTCCGAAAAATTGAAAAAGGGAAATATTTAGGGGCGTTTTCTAAAACAATCGTATGGAAGATCTGTTTCTTAAAGACAGATATTTAAATAAGGACATGTACAATTTTTCGAAAATACGAGTCATTTTTGCCGTAGTCTTGCGCAAAATACTGACATTTTAAATTTTATTAAAACAATTTTCTCCAAAATGACTCCATTTTTTCTTTAAATTTTCATCCTCGCATGTATTAAGACACAGTAGATGGTCCCATTTTCGCTCCGTTTTTTCGAAAATTGCAAAAAGTTAACATTGCAAAACTACAAATTAGACTATATTTTTGCTTTAGGCAATGTCCGTTGAAAAAAATCAGTCCCTTAAAAACGTAATGTGTAAGGTTTTAAACATCTTGTAGATTTCGCGTAATTTGAGTCTAATTTTTTTCTCAAAAACCGCTCCAAATTTCTTTTGAATTTTTTTCCTCGGATAGAAGAAGGAAGCTTAAAAGAATAGCGTGGGTCACATTTTGTTGAACTCTCTGAATTTTCGAAAATTGCCTATTTAGATTTAATGCGAGAAAGTATGTGCTGTAGCACCGCTAGTTTTAATAGAAACACTAAAATGGAATAAATCGTGAAATAATTAGAAAGAGCGCCTATCTGCCGTCGTTGGTTGTGTCAACAACCTTGGTAGATTATTTCGAGTTTCCTTGTGCGTCAAGCGTGGCAACGACGAAGGTAATTAGTCCCGTAAGTGTTGTGCAAGTTGTCCTTGCTATCATTGATTGCAACATCGGGCGTCGATCTATACCTCGGCTTGAGGGTTTTCCCCATCCAGGAATCTCCCAGCAGGAAGGCATCGCTGCAGCCGGAACAAGCTCCAAGCTCCCGACTGGTCTCGTGACACGCGTGGTAGTGCAGTGCATGTACGTATGTGTGTGTAAGTAAGGGTACACGCAAGAGGAAGGCAAGATCGTGCGCGGTCCGTGGCCCGTTTGTTAGGGAACTGCTCCGGGCATTCGCCTGGTGTTGATCGCAGAAACCACGGAAAACTATCGATCAGAGCAGCCGGCCGCTAGAATTCTCCTCCAGTCAACGGCTGAATTCGACCTAGCATCTCGCTAGAGTCGAAAATCCGATCATGATGTGGACTCGAACTCTAGGTCAGAGACACTCCAGCGACATTGTTTCTCTGAGCTCCCTAAGTCAGTGTGTCAAAATCTTCAACAAAATAACCTCGCGCAGGTAGCAAAGCATACAAGAGAGGTAATGAGGTATTAGATATACTATTTCCGTTACTAGTTGTGACGTAGTTTCAGGCACAAGCGACCACTCGCTATGGGTCCAAAAGTGAAAAAGAACTCTATATCGTGCAGAACTCATTGTAAAACTATTTACTTGTACCGTAAGGCGGGACGTTACCAATTTACACAAGTATTTAGTCGACAATTATTTCACTTGGGCGGGAGTTAGTAGTTCTGTAGAGGAAGTGTGGAATAATTTTACGAAATTATTATAAGAGGACCAATCTCTATGTAACGTATAAACGCTTAGAAAAAAATTCCGATACAGAAAATTACAGTAAATTCGGGTACGAAAGTTAAAAAAGCAAAGCAATTCAGGTATGTGGGAAAAAGAACTAGTGTGCTAAAATAGCACGTACTTTCTCGCTCGTATTTAACGGAAATTACGCGAAAAGTACTCAAATTTTCTAAAAATTGTACATGAGCTTATTCCAAGATTTATTTAAGGAAACTATTTCATTTAGAGAAAAATATTAATCTTCAATATTTTAGTAGAAGGAAGACTCCGAAAACAATTTGAAGTTTTGCAATTTCGAAAAATATGAGTTTTTCCACCAATATAAGTCCTGTTCCATTCTCTTAAACGTCCTTCACTCTATTCAACAACAAAAAAATAATCAAAATGATGGAGCCATTTTTTTGAAAAATTGGGAAATGTCCCATGGGCTTCATGGAAAGCACCCTCCCAAATTAAAAATATCAGTTTCAAATTGAAGGAGCCGTGAAATTAGCCATATTGATTGGGGAATATCAGTTTGTGGAGGAAATCGGTCTGTATTGTTTAGTCGTTAGCGGTGTTCACAGACGGACAACCATTTTGTTGTCACTAGGTTTTTCGGTATCAAGGATCCAAAAACAAAGATTCTGGCTACATCACGTGTTAGAGGATGTTCTCCTAAATTTAGCAACTGAATTTTATCCACTTTGTCGTGACCGGGGCCCTTTAATAAGAGTTTCAATCCAAAATATCGTGTTTTCTCCGCAACATTACATAACTTTCTCTCTTACTCCATAGTGGGAAAGTAAAATCAGAGATAAGCATGATGAGAGCTTTAAGAAACTATCAAGAGAACTATTGGAGGCGAAAGCATTAGCACAGGGAATGGTACTTGGAAACTATTCTGATTGATGAAAATAAAATCTGGTGCATTTTTTACGTACGTAGGAAAGCATAAGTTAAATCGCATAAAAATTATGTCGTCAAGAAACGGTAGTAATAACTTGACGGTAGACCGGGAAACAAAAAGTAAATACATTTAACCAATTTTTCGCGTCAGTTTATACAGATAAAAGAAGATCGTCGTAAACGAATGCGAAGAAGTTTTTATACTAAATACGAGAGCATTTAGGAAAAGAATTGCCAAAATAGGTTATTATACATCAACAGGGACCGATCAAAATTCCTTAAACTAGGAAGGGAAGCTATGTTATCGTATCGGTTGTGTTTTTAGAGTTATCAATAAAGTATTCAAATGGTCAAAAAGTATCGCCGATTATATCTTACCTGTGTAGTGTGCAAGGAAATGGAACATTTGGTGGCAGAATACTGAAGCGGAATTTGGATAAGAATAATATCGTTTACGAAGTACAATGCGGTTTTAGAAAAGGATATTCGTTTGAGAATCAGGTAGTCACTATCAGGACACTCCTGATTCTCTCGAAGGTTCCATCGATTACGCATTTATTATAGATTTCACCTAAGCGTTCGACCTCGTTCCCCATGATAAAATAATCCACATAATTAGTGTGCTTAGCACAGATAGAATAATTGATCTTTGGATTTGAGAATTTCTCAGATCGCGTACTCAACGGTTTTGCGAATTGGGTCTAACTTCCCTTCGAGGGCAGAATGTCCACATGAAAGAGAGAGGAGTGCCACAGGTAAATGCCCTAGGTCCTTTGTTATTTATATATTAACGATAATGATAATTGAACAAAAATACGTTTTTGCCGATGATTCTATAATTTAACGCGAAATTAAGAACAAAAGTGATAGAGAAGTATCGCAGGCTGATATAGAAGGCATAGAGTAGTGGGCTGCCGCAAATGAAAAAGAGAATTAAATGGCAGTAAGGGCAAGTTTATCAGATTCGCGCATTCTAGAAAGACATAAAATATTAATTGGGAAATCAGGACTTTCCGCGGGTTAAATGCTGTAAATATTTGGGAATAGTACTAAATGAGGATCTGGGATGGGAAAAAACGTGTAAATTACTTAGTGAAAAAGGCGTGGAAGGCATTATACTTTGTAATTAGATTCCTAGGAAAGGAAGTGGAAAATCAGGATAATTAAGGTATACGTCTCTAGTACGGCCTATATTGGAATTTGTCTCCATATGTTGGGCCCCTTATCATTTAGAGCAAGTAAAATCTCTCGAAAAAGTACATAAAAATATGCTGCAAACTTCGTCAGGAAAGACGTTCTAATTCTGATTTATATCGTGGGAACCTTGGGAAAACGCAGAGAGAAATCGCGACTTTGTGCGTTATTCAAATCCTAAGAGAACGTGACGGAAGAAGCGCAGGCAAGATGATCAAAGTGGACATTCGTAGTGCGGAAAACTTAGCAACGACGTATTTAATATAACCCCCCATTTGGATGGAATTTGGTTACGACAAATGCAAGTCAGTTCATCTTGAAAGGCAGAAAATTTTCACTCTGTAAGGATTTAGTGTACCATGTAATGAGACCTTAGAAGATCTTTAACATCCCAGTCAACACAGTAGATACCTAAGCACATCGCAGAAAAACATAAGAACACAAAATTGAAGAATAGTTTAAAACGAAACTTCTTACGAAGTGACAATTCATTCTGAGAACTCAACTTTATAAAAGAAATGAAGTTAAGGCTAATTCAATTTGAATTTTTCTAATACAATTATTAAATGGGCTCCCAGATCTCAAAGACCTCTCAAGGGCGATAAGAACAAACTATTAGATCAGCCAAAGAGGTACTCTAAGGCAGCGGAAAGCGTACGCACACATCCGAAGGTGAATCATTGAACATAAACATATCACACCCCTGAAGAAAACAAATCGATTGTTTGAGGCAATATATCTATGAGAAACAGGGATCCCTCAGTGTTATCAGAACTACCGATATTTTGAAAAGCTATTATTAATCCAACACCACTGCAACTCTCAAACGCGAGCTATGCTATCAGTAGATGACCAGAAATAAGAATGAAGATTAAACGTACTTCCCGGAAATCACGCTAATCACTTGAAAATTTATAGTTTTATACGGAGAAGCAATTTTTTTAGAAACGACCGTATGGCTACCCAAGATAGAATTTTACCAATCAAAAATTGTAAAAATCTATTCATAATAAAAATATTCCCGGCAACAAAGATTGAAATGTATTGATATCGCAAAAACATTTACACATTACAGGTTCCTGCCTTTCCCTGCAAGTCCAGAACATACGAAGAAGCTCAATCATATGGGGAAAAGTCCTCCTAAGATATTTTGTCAGGAAGTACCGCAGAAGTAACTAACGGTTCCGTATTACAAGTGCGAACAGCCGCCTGTCAATGTAAACATGAGACTATAGAGCTATTTTTCTAACTTTGCCTTCTTAAGCCCCTATGGCCAACGATGGAATATCACACGGCATTTCGCGTTTTCCTTCTTCGCTCGTGCCGCTAGAAGTCGCATGATCGCAAGCACTATTTGATACAGTCAGCGATCCTGTGATATCTAGCGGCACGATTAAGAAAGACGCGAAATACTGTGACACATTCCATCGTAAAGACGGGCCTTGAGAGGCAAATTTAGAAAATAGCATTTAAAAAACAACGTAAAACAACATGAGTTTGTTTCATAGTAAATGTCACAAAATTATAGTGCATGCAGAGGGATTAAAGATAACTTATTGCAGTGAACATATGAAAGGAAATTTCATAATGAAGATACCCCTGATTGCTGGGACACTCTTTGTGGATTAATGTTGGGCATGTCACGATCTGATGCAATCGAAGAGATTTCGTGTTCTGCCACACTCCGGCACACGACGGGTTTGCCTGCTATGCAGGGGCACACGTTACCACGTGTAACATTGTTATAACACTGAGTCCCAGGTGCTTGTTGGCCGGTTGGGTCCCACAACCCAGGGTATTTTAAGTGACATCAGTAATTATGTTGGTGAGACAAAAGAAAAAACCCTTACTATTTTTAGAAATGTTGGTTATTTGTTAATATAAAACAAATGAAAAATAAGTAATTTTTTAAAATTTGATGACATATTTGAATATATTACAAGATACAGTATAAAAAAGGTGCGTAACAACAATACACCTTTTTAGAATCAGAATTTTCACATATTTCACCAAGCTTTTTTCAGTAAGCTAATTTCCGAATGAGTTTCCAAAAGTCATATTTTGTGGCATGCTGAACGTTCTAAAACCAAAACAAAACACTCCAGCCACCACCTAACTACTACAGAAAGCAAGTGACATTACCGGCTCTAATTTCGCAAAACCTTCTCTAATTGGCCAAAGATAGGAGGCAGAATGCAGCCACGGTCAATGGAGACATCTCCTCAGTGCCACAAACCAATGTGCAAGTGTACTCTGACACGTGCGTGGAAAGACGAAACGTGCGCCCGAGCTATGCCAGCCGTTAAGCAAAACCCGAGTATAGGTCGGGCTTGGGCTTCAATGCTCTCTGATTCTGAATCAGTGAAATTGGTCGCTGATCAATCAGTGAGAGCCGAAGTCTCTGATATCTTCATGTGATGTGTAGTTTCGCTGACAATCAGAGAATATGCGAACCTTTTCGTAATGTCCGCCAGCATTTCACTGGTCGTCAGTGTAAAAGTGCCGCATCACCATCACTCACTGATCGTTCAGTAGTCACGTTCAATTAATTGTCACAGATTTCACTGATTCGAACAGTGAAGTTTTCACTGATTCAAAACGTGGACCCCATTTTCACTGATTTGTTCAGTTCATTCACTGATTGTCAGTGGCAGAGTTAGTAACTGACATCATCAGTGAATAGTCACTGTCAATCAGTAGTTTTTTCACTGATTGAGACTGAGAGTGTGTGATAGAAAATTTCTGATTACTTTTATCTTCGGCCCCTCTTCCGCCCCAAGACGACTGTAACATTTATTCAAAGATCCCGTCTGACTGGAGCGGCCAAATAACTGTACTCACACCACCTCTATCCGGTTGTTCCTGATATCCTACTGCTGGACCGAAAAGAAGCAAGAAGTTGCTTATTTGATCGATTGGATTTGATGGTTTGGTGATATTGGGCGCGTCTGCTACTAATGTCATTAGTTTTGTTAGTGCTGTGGCAAGTGTCTACTGCGTGAGCGGGCGGTGATCGCCCGCTGGGTGGCAAGATCCGGCGCGCCGACCTACGTCGGATTGGGGGATTTTCCCCAACCAGGCATCTCCCACCAGCAGGGCATCGCCTTAGCCTGGACAAGCCCTGCGGTCCCCACTGGACTCCCGACACGTGGGAGTGTAGTGACTGTTAAATAAAATATGTGTAAGGGATGAGGACAGGACCAGGAGACAAAGGAAAGATCGCGGTCCCCTTCGTTAGGGGACTGCTTCGCCTGGTGTTGATCGGAGAAATCACGGAAAACTACCGATCAGAGCAGCCGGCAGACGGAATTCTCCTCTCGACAGCGACAGAATTCGACCTAGGAGTCTAGCTCGTGACGAAACTCTTGACACTGTCGGGGTGAATACTTCCACTCACCTGGTCAGAGGCGCTGTAGTGGCATCAGTTGATGCCCTCAGCCACTTTTACCGGTCACGTGATTAAGGATATCCCTTTCACTCACAACATTGACACTTTTGACATTGGTACTACCTTTTACAAAGTAGTACAAAGAGAGAAGAAACACAAAAACTAGCTGACAAAGTGAAAAAACAGAAAAATAAAGAAAATCACTAATCAATCAATAATACTACCATTCGAAAAAATCTACAGTACACAAAATCTCAACTGGGAAAATTAAGTGCAGCAATATCATTAATGGTAATGTAGAAGTCTAAGATATTGTCTTGTATGCCAGTAGTGAGGAAATTCCTGGGATGAACAGATAAATAGCTTTAATGTCCTTTTTTTGTTTTGTAATTTTTAGTTTTTATTGGATGTGTTTTGTCTCATTTTTATAAGATATAAATATTAGTAAATTATATAAAAATTCAGCTTGTATAAAGCCTAGTGTTGCAAATACCAATGTAAAAATTGAGTGTGAAATAAGATAGTACCGGTAACTAGCGTACCCGTGCGAGAACTCTCACATGCTATACCACACCCTCTTCTTTATTTTGCCATTTCAATATTTACGCTGTAATATATATATATATATATATATATATATATATATATAATATATATAACCACACACACATATATTTAAGATCCCCCTTGTCCTCCCGTCACTTGTTTTATATGTCACTTTGTAATGGATAACAAATGTAGTACACCCTTGTCAACACAAACTATTCGTTTTAACTTTATTATCGGCAAAGAGGTACACTCGTGTATTTAATCGCATATAATATCAAGTAATTAGTAGTTGCAGATTCTACAGGCTCTGAACAGTTGAGGTAGAATCGAGAAGCGTCGAACCAGCAAAAATGTAATAGAATGGTCAAGAAGATCTCATCCTGTAGATTACGGTGTGTGGAACGTTTCTTTGAGGCCATTTAGCCTCAAAATTTTCATTTTGAAGGCCCTAGATCGCTTCGTCCTGCAAAGAGCCCTGGGATCGCTTCAAATGCAATT
>JAHLJT010004567.1:540521-569412 GCA_031308135.1 Acheta domesticus | reverse complement strand
ATCCTCCGAGATTTGAAATCACACCGGTGAGGATTCTCGCTTCAGAATTCTCGCTGTGTCATTGCAAATTTGTTACAGATTAATACAACGAAAATACTCTAAACAATAAATTACCTAATACGTTGGTAGATTATCATGATCATTACTTTTTGCCGGTCGGTTAGAGCAAATTTGCTTGTAATACATTTCGCCAGAGGCCAGTAGAGATGCTACAGATCTGGTAGAGTTCGGTATCAATGCGATAGATAAAAATATTTGATCTAATAGCTTTGTACTGTAGCAAAGTATAGTATTTTACTGAAATTTGAAATAATTACTTAGAAATAAACTTAAACACCAAGGCTTTTATAAAATTGATCTTTTTTCCTCTTTCGTAAGGATTGGATACAAAGAAGTCCCGGGCAACGCCGAGTGGTTTGTGTTAATGGATGGGGGGGTTGATAATGGTGACCTAAAACATCGCCAAAAATAATCAATAAAATTTTCTTTTTAAAAAAATGCCCTGAAAGCAAAGAAAAAATTAAATAAAAAATTGATCAAACCAGTCCAAATGAACAACTTAAGCTGTTAGATATGTTACTGATGTAATCGAGGCTCTTCTTTTCGTTCAAGTACAAATTTTTGGTTTTGACTGTTTTTTACCAGGAAATCTTTCTTCAGTTACCCGAAATCGGCGAAACTGATGGCGCTGGTAGGCGTCACAGTAACCTTAGATTACTTACTTAAAACGGCTGACATAATTTCTGAGCAAAGAAATCGAATTGGCTACTGAGGAATTTGTTGCATCTCATAAATATTATTATAAATTATATCTCATTAATATTATAATATTATTTGTAGCAAGTACCACTAAAATGATGTTAAAATGATAAAATCAGAAAAAATGCTTAAAAATGTCGGAAATGTTTTAAAGAGGACTTATTGATCGAAATCGACCATGACAAAATGGAAAATAGAATTGGGTCATTTCCTTCTGACATGACTAGAGATCGCATTTTTATGTAATTACATATTTTTTGTCTTTCGACTTACCGTTCTCAAACTTGTAATCTTAGCGAAACGTAGCCTCCTAACACAATATCAATTTTTTTCGTTACATATTTTTACATATTTAGTTCTATATTACATATTTTGCTGTTTTACGATGTATTTTCTTATTTTATCAATTTTCTTCAATTTAATTCCATATTTTTGTGAAAAGATGTATTTTTTTAATCAGCATTTTTTCCTACATTATTGGGGGAAATCTAGGTGTCCAAAATAGCATTGGCACCGCGTTTTTGATCTGTAACCTTAATTTCCGATAAAAATTGCGCCAACGTGTAACACATCGATGAAGATGCTACAGTGTACGTTTGCTGGTCGTAGATCTCACCAGTTTGTGCGACGGCTTCTATTGCGATTAGTCCGGCTGCTAAACGACGATTCTGGATTACAATAGATGAAGCTTTTATTACTGACGAGATAGTTGTCTGGTGCAAAGTGAGTAGTTTTTTCTAAATGTAATTTCTTGCTAAGTTAATGGTTTTTAATGAGTGAATTTTAATATTAAATATTATGTCGATTTTACATATTCCTTACTGTTTCATTTACATACTTATATACATATTTGACGTTTCGCTGGCAGATCTTCAGCAGCGTGCTCGATTTCCAGTTTCGCAGCCCTGGGTTCGATTCCCGGTCCAGGCAAGACTATAGTGTGCGTTTTCCTTGCAATGTCCCAGTATGTGTGACGATGAGGAAATTCACTTCTTAGGTTGAGAAGACGGATTACGGCGTGGGTTGTCTTCGTGCTAACCACACGTACCCTCTTAACCCATGGCCGCGAGGCAGGGGACCTCGCCGGTAGGACTCAACCCGTTTACGGGACGTTGTGCCCAGTAAAAAAAAAATGACGTTTAATACTACATATTTTTCCGGTCTCTAGTCATGACATAAAATTCGTGTTTTTACTAATAGGCATGTTGTAAGTGAAAGAAAGAAGAAAAAACCGACATTTGCAGTCGCGGCTCGTGGTTTTATAAACGGGGAAGGCTGCAAATGCATTGCATTACATTACAGTGCATTGAATTGCCTGCATTGTATTCTATAATAATAAGTTTGATACAGACGATTGAGAACGACGCGAAATACCGTGAGATATTCCATCCTGGGGCTGTTTCACAAAGGTTACAAGTTACAAGTGACTAATACTAGTAATCACAAGTACTCGTAAGTTCTGTTTCACACGATTTTGCCGGGCCCCAGAAGACAAGACCTCATGCGCCATGAAAGAAAAACCCAAGTAGAGCGCTCGTACCGCATACTGGGAAAACTAGTGAAGCGCAATGCTACTCGCGGAGCTGCACACTAGTGCTATCAGTGCACAGTGAGCCCGCCGTTCTTCAGACCCTAGGCTCCACCGAAGGCTGTCTCGCCGCAGCCTTCGTCCGCTGGTAAGCGTCTGCAGTGAATGCATGACGTCACGCCTCCTCGTTTTGCACAGGCCTATGGGAGAACAAAGTGGGAGCCTAACCGCTTCTCTCTTCCTGTCAACAGCTTTAAATGCGTTACGGCCGGCCGTTAACGAACCGACAAAGAAAAATTTTGATATGATTGTGACGTATTACAACTCAGAATTCCATTAGTAATTAGTAAATACATTTGCAAACATATTTTTCAATTTGTTTTGGACGGCGATTTCTGTAGGAGAGGGCTCCGCCTTACATGGCTTTCGTGACGAGCCGCGCCTGGACATTTCGTTCCGATCCGGCCCGTAGCCCTGGCCGATGCGCTCGCTCGACGCCGCCCTGCGATGGCGGCATCGATCTGCGCGCCGCGCCGCTGCGCCGCTGCAGATGCTGCGGCAAGGCCCCTCACGCACGCACACACGCGCGCGCGCGGCCCGCGAGACGCTCGTTCCACGGGCCAGCTTCCTTGGCGGCGCCTGGAATGCGCCCTTTCGTTGCATTCTACGTTTTTTGACAAACACACAATGGAAACTGGTCTGGAGAGCCCAGGTCGCTAGGCTGGAGGCCGAGCTGCCTCGACCCGAAGGGTCGCGGGCTCGAATCCCGCCTCGGGCATGGATGCCTGTGTGTCCTTACGTGTCCTATTTCCCCCCATAGCTACCGGGTAGTAAAACAATCAAAATGGTCGTTATATGACCTAGTAGTTAAAAGTGACCTAAAAAAATACTGGTGATGCTACTTGGACGGGTAGACGGAAGGACGGATAGACGGAAGGTCGGATAGACGGAAGGACGGATAGACGGAAGGACGGATAGACGGAAGGACGGATAGACGGAAGGACGGATAGACGGAAGGACGGAAGGACGGATAGACGGAAGGACGGATAGACGGAAGGACGGATAGACGGAAGGACGGATAGACGGAAGGACGGATAGACGGAAGGACGGATAGACGGAAGGACGGATAGACGGAAGGACGGATAGACGGAAGGACGGATAGACGGAAGGACGGATAGACGGAAGGACGGATAGACGGAAGCACGGATAGACGGAAGCACGGATAGACGGAAGCACGGATAGACGGAAGCACGGATAAAATGGAATAAACGGAACCTGGAATAAAATAAAACGATACGAGAAAATCTGTGCTATTCTTAGCACAGATTTTCTCGTATCGTTTTATTTTATTCCAGGTTTTAGAGAAACACAATATAACTAGTGGTGCTACAGAATGACTAGATTTTCTCGTACAGTTTTATTTTATTCCATATTTTAGAAAAACGCACAAAGTAGTGGTGCTACAGAATGGCGCAGATTTTCCTATACAGTTTTATTCAAGATTTGTGAGCTCAGTTTCAAAAAAAACTTTTGTATTTTTGAGAAACTTCAGCAGAAATCATTTAAGTTACATGTACTCACAAATGCATTAATGTATTAAAAATGTCCGTAATGTAACGGACATTTTTACAAAAAATACATTTGCGTAATGTTTCATAAATGAAAGAATACATTAAAATGGTGTTTGTGCCACGTTATGCAGCGCATTTAACTCTTTGCATCCAAAAATATGCAAACAAAATTAAAAACAGTTTTTGCGAAAATCCTGTTTTCTAAAATTTTCCATTTCCTGATCAGGTCCATCGCCGGATCTCCTTCAGCTAAAGTATGTAATGCTTCTGAAACAAAATCAGAATTGTTCACTGCACACTGCACGTAGCAATGAGAATGTATTGTAATGCTGCGGGGGAAAATAGCGAATTTTCGAAAGAAAATGTCTAATTGCCGGACCCTGGTAATGAAAAATTGGATAAATCTTGATCCCGTATAAAACAAATTACATCCTCTGTCAATAAGTATCTATGTTTTGTGGGTCCTTGATATCAAAAAAAAATTGACACCTGTTTCTGTCAACCCGTCTATCCGTCCTTCCGTCAATCCGTCCTTCCGTCTATCCGTCCGTCCGTCAATGGGCAACGCTGGAGCCTAAACCGTTGAGACAATTTTCAGCAAAATTGATATTTCCCGGTAGTTACGAATGAATGCAAGTTCCTGCGAACTAGAAACGGATTTTTTTTTCGTGGATACTTTACACGAAACAATCAATTTCTAAAATTTCTGATAATGGCTTCAATTTTCTATTCTTTTTTGTCCCCAAATAGCGTCAAACTCACGTAAAAATCGCGCGGGTATAATTTTCGTTGACATTTCTAAATTTTCGAAAATTGTAAATGTCAAAAATTTTTGATTTCTTCTTAAAACCACAATATTAAAGTTAGAGATTTGTCTTTAATAAAATCTGTTGTTTAAAAATAGATCTTGAAGTAAGCTCAGTTACACGTTTTCGAAAATGTTAATATTTTTTGCGTAATTTTGCGTGAAATATAGCCAATTTTTAAACAATTATTTTCTCAAACATGGTTCCCAATTGTCTTTTATTTTCTTGAAAAGAGCAAAGTATCACTCAACAACCAGTAGTATATTTTTTAAATGTGCATGACATCATTTAGAGATGTACATTTCTGTGAGATGGAAGTCTCGGGGTTTATAATTGGAGGTGTAAGACAGGTTCAAAAATAAATAAGAACTTTGACATTTTGAAAATTTAATAGCTTTGAATGAAAATCAAAACAATACCATATTTATAAATGAACTTTCGTATCTGCAAACATTCTCCAGAAAATTTTGAAATTGGCAGAGAAACTACATTTAAAGTACCCCCAATATTAAAATATTTAATTCAAATCAGAAATAGCACAACGAGGTCTTACTCCTGATGGAACTACGAAGTTGGAGGTCAAAAGCTTATCTGAAAGAGTAATGCGTAACACATCCATCTACGCCAGGGTTGTCCAACTGGCAGCCCCCGAGCCGCATGTGGCCCGCGGTGCCATTATTGTGGCCCGCGGAAGGTAATTAGGCAAACGGACGGTGTTATGCAACAACCGGCCAAGCGCCATTATTGAAAAAATGAGAGATGGACGCCGTCAGTTGGATTGGACCATGTTCTAAATGTACGCAAAATTTTTGGCGCCAAATCTGTAAAAATACCGTTATAATGAAAAATGTAAACGCCATCAGTCACATCAGGGATTTTAAAGTTTCGCAACATCCGGGTATAAACCTAGATCTTAAAATTTGCTGTTCTTAATTTCACATTTTGCAGGTATGCGCCAGATATTCCACTCATGTTTGTGTAGTTTCGCGCTTCAATGAATTAAATAATTAAATTACAGTTTTTAGAGCCGAAAATGTAATAAAACCTTTGAACACGATTATATCAAAAGTTGTATGATGTCGCATAGTCGGTTGATGCATAACACCGTCCAAACGTGAACAACCCTTTCATCCATATCGGGCGAGAATATTGCGCCTACCGCACGCGCCCCGCCGGCGTCAACACCTCCTTAAAGCAAAAATAGGTCAAGTTTATATTTAAGGAATATTTTTCTAGTAAATTCAGAAAATCAAAATTATCGTAATGTGTTTCACTGCGTTATGCATGATAGAGACTGACACCATGCGTAGTTCCATCCCCCTCCTGTTTCAGAGCATCGCGGCAAACTGCCGGGATCAACAATATGAGGCAACATGTGAATCAACCAAATAATGCAAATTTGTCTCGCAAGCATATTAAACCTTTCGTGGGCCTTGAGGCCTTGCAAGTTGGGCACCCCTGATCTACACAGTCCTCCCAACTGTCGGGTACAAATTGTGGGTAACTCCTCGCCACAATCTTTGAAATTGCATTAATAGACCTTAATCTTGACGAGTATGCGAAGTTGCAACTCAAATGGGAACATATAGATGGAAATTACAACAGGAAATTTGAGATGATATTTTTGAGGTGATTCTAGTACTTTCCCTACGTATGTTATAGGGAGGTAAAGTATCCATCATGATCATCATCATCGTCACATATTATTTCAAAAACGTGTAATGTAAACATCCCTTTTCCGAATGAAGTACTTAATCAATCTTAGCAAATAAGGTGCTGTTGGAAAGCTGGAAGTCTCTAATATCTTCACGTGTAATTCACATTTTTGTAAGTTCTGTAAACATAAACGATATTTTTCTAAATATTTTTGTGAAATGTCGAAAACACGTACAACCTATCGGTAAGGCGGGCAGTATCAGAATCAGTGAACGTAGGGCGAAGACGTTGGCAAGGGACAGGTGGATTTGGGCAGTTCAGCGAAAGGCAATACAGATAAGAGCAGATCAGGTCACGCCAGGATAGGTTAGTCAGAGGATACACAACAGACAGAATGCATTCCTTTTCCTTTCTGAATAGATAAGGTAAATAAATATCTAGACAGGTGCAATAAATTTTAAATTTATGCCTTGTCGCAAGATGAAAGTACGTGTTTTTTTACTAAATCACATATATTGATAGCAAAAATGAAATCATAAATTTTCCATCACGTACCAATTTTTCTGGAAAAGATCCTCCTCTTAATCGACTTGCTGGTCGATCCACCACTTAATCGACTTGCTGATCGACCCTCTACTTAATCGATTGCTGGCCGATCCTTCACTTGATAGACTTGCTGTTCAATACTCCACTTGATCGACCTGCTGGTCTATCCACTTGATCGATTTGCTACTCTATCCAGTTAATCGACTTGCTGGTCGATCATCCACTGAATAGTCTTGCTGGTCGAAGCTCGACTTAATCGACTTGCTGGTTGATCCTCCACTTAATCGACTTGCTGGTCGACCCTCTACTTGATCGACTTGCTGGTCGATCCTCTACTTGATCGACTTGCTGGTCGATCCTCCACTTTATCAACTTGCTGGTCGATTCTCCACGTGATCGACTTGATCGATCCTCCATTTGATGAACTTGTTGCTCGATCCTCACCTTAATCGACTTTCTGGTCGATCCTCCACTTCATCGACTTTCTGGTCGATCCTCCACTTTATCGACTTGCTGGTCGATCCTCCACTTTAACGACTTGCTGGTCGATCCTCCACTTAATCGACTTGCTGGTCGATCCTCCACTTTATCGACTTGCTGGTCGATCCTCCACTTTATCGACTTGCTGGTCGATCTTCCACTTGATCGACTTTCTGGTCGATCCTCCACTTTATCGACTTGCTGGTCGATCCTCCCCTTTTCGACTTGCTGGTCGATCATCCACTTTATCGACTTGCCGGTCGATCCTCCACTTGATCGACTTTCTGGTCGATCCTCGACTTGATCGACTTGCTGGTCGATCCTCCACTTTTTCGACTTGCTGGTCGATCCTCCACTTTATCGAATTGCTGGTCGATTGTCCACGTTATCGACTTGCTGGTCGATCCTCCACTTTATCGACATGCTGATCGATCCTCCACTTTTTCGACTTGCTGGTCGCTCCTCCACTTTATCGACTTGCTGGTCGATCCTCCACTTTATCGACTTGCTGGTCGATCCTCCACTTTTTCGACTTGCTGGTCGATCCTTCACTTGATAGACTTGCTATTCAATACCCCACTTGATTGACTAGCTGGTCGATCCTCCGCTTTATCGACTTGCTGGTCGATCCTCCACTTTATCGACTTGCTGGTGGATCCTCCACGTTATCGACTTGCTGGTCGATCTTCCACGTTATCGACTTGCTGGTCGATCCTCCACTTGACGGACTTGCTGGTCGATCCTCCACTTTTTCGACTTGCTGGTCGATCCTCCACTTAATCGACTAGCTGATCGATCTTCCATTTGATCGACTTTCTGGTCGATCCACCACTTAATCGACTTGCTGGTCGACCCTCTACTTAATCGAATTGCTGGCCGATCCTTCACTTGATAGACTTGCTATTCCATACCCCACTTGATTGACTTGTTGGGCGATCCTCCACTTGATCGACTTGCTGGTCGATCCTCCACTTTATCGACTTGCTGGTCGATTCTCCACGTGATCGACTTGATCGATCCTCCATTTGATGAACTTGTTGCTCGATCCTCCACTTAATCGACTTGCTGTTCGATCCTCCACTTGACGGATTTGCTGGTCGATCCTCCACTTTTTCGACTTGCTGGTCGATCTTCCATTTGATCGACTTTCTGGTCGATCCTCCACTTTATCGACTTGCTGGTCGATACTTCACTTTATCGACTTGCTGGTCGATACTCCACTTTAACGACTTGCTGGTCGAGCCTCCACGTTATCGACTTGCTGGTCGATCCTCCACGTTATCGACTTGCTGGTCGATCTTCCACTTGATCGACTTTCTGGTCGATCCTCGACTTGATCGACTTGCTGGTCGATCCTCCACTTTATCGACTTGCTGGTCGATACTCCACTTTAACGACTTGCTGGTCGATCCTCCACGTTATCGACATGCTGGTCGATCCTCCACTTTATCGACTTGCTGGTCGATCCTCCACTTGATCGACTTTCTGGTCGATCCTCGACTTGATCGACTTGCTGGTCGATCCTCCACTTTATCGACTTGCTGGTCGAAACTCCACTTTATCGACTTGCTGGTCGATCCTCCACTTTATCGACTTGCTGGTCGATCTTCCACGTTATCGACTAGCTGGTCGATCCTCCACTTTATCGACTTGCTGGTCGATCCTCCACTTAATCGACTTGCTGGTCGATCCTCCACTTTTTCAACTTGATGGTCGATCCTCCACTTTATCGAATTGCTGGTCGATTCTCCACGTTATCGACTTGCTGGTCGATCCTCCACTTAATCGACTAGCTGATCGATCCTCCACTTTTTCGACTTGCTGATCCATCCTCCACTTTTCGACTTGATGGTCGATTCTCCACTTTATCGACTTGCTGGTCGATCCTCCACTTTTTCGACTTGCTGATCCATCCTCCACTTTTCGACTTGATGGTCGATCCTCCACTTTATCGACTTGCTGGTCGATCTTCCACTTCATCGACTTTCTGGTCGATCCTCGACTTGGTCGACTTGCTGGTCGATCCTCCCCTTTTCGACTTGCTGGTCGATCCTCCACTTAATCGACTAGCTGATCGATCCTCCACTTTTTCGACTTGCTGATCCATCCTCCACTTTTCGACTTGATGGTCGATTCTCCACTTTATCGACTTGCTGGTCGATCCTCCACTTTTTCGACTTGCTGATCCATCCTCCACTTTTCGACTTGATGGTCGATCCTCCACGTTATCGACTTGCTGGTCGATCCTCCACTTAATCGACTAGCTGATCGATCCTCCACTTTTTCGACTTGCTGATCCATCCTTCCCTTTTCGACTTGCTGGTCGATCCTCCACTTTATCGACTTGCTGGTCGATCCTCCTCTTTATCGACTTGCTGGACGATCCTTCACTTGATAGACTTGCTATTCGATACCCCACTTGATTGACTTGCTGGTCGATCCTCCACTTTTTCGACTTGATGGTCGATCCTCCACTTAATCGACTTGCTGGTCGATCCTCCACTTTATCGACTTGCTGGTCGATCCTCCACTTAATCGACTTGCTGGTCGATCCTCCACTTTTTCAACTTGATGGTTGATCCTCCACTTAATCGACTTGCTGTTCGATCCTCCACTTGACGGACTTGCTGGTCGATCCTCCACTTTTTCGACTTGCTGGTCGATCTTCCATTTGATCGACTTTCTGGTCGATCCTCCACTTGATCGACTTGCTGGTCGATCCTCCACTTGATCGACTTGCTGGTCGATCCTCCACTTTATCGACTTGCTGGTCGATTCTTCGCTTTATCGACTTGCTGGTCGATCCTCCACATTTTCGACTTGCTGGTCTATCTGTGACTTAATCGGCTCGCTGGTCGATCCGTCCCTTAATCGACATGCTGTTTGATCCTCCAGTTTATCGACTTGGTGATCGATCATCCAATTTAGCTATCGACTTGAGCTATCGATTCTCGCTATTGACTTTAGCTATCGACTATACTTATCGACTTTATTACTCGACTGTTTCACCTTTTACGCGGAGAAACGAGCAAATGCTCCGCGCAGGAGACGACAGCGACTGGTGTCGTAGCGGCTGGTTTGAATTTCGCGCCCGGGAGTGATATTTAAACTCAATTTTCTCAAAGACAAAATTTCTTTGGAAAGAAATGCACCTTCCATTCTTCATAACTGGCAACACAGAATTTGTTGTTTTGTATTTTTGGTTTTTTTTGTAACGTGAGCTTCTGGACACCTGTATTATATACGCACACATATACAAGTATATGCATCACAGTTTATCAACAATGTCACTGCCCTTCACTGCACGTCACGCACACTTGCGCTCTTAAGAACTCTTAATGCAAAACTCGCGTTCTTCTGGGGAGCGTCGCTAGCACCACTGCAGGCAAATTGTTGCAGTCAACAATGGTTCGATTCACAAAGCTTAATTTCCCTGTATCTGTTCTTTGATTTCTACATTTGATTTTGTGTGAATAGTCGTCCCATGTAACATGGCATTTCTAGTCTTTCACTGGTAGCTTTCCATGCCGGTTGCTTTGTGCAAGCCTTGAAGAGGGTACACAGTCGTGTTGTTTTTCTACCTGTAACTGATGATTCCCAATTGACATTTGCCCTATTGTTTATATTAGTGAATTTATCTGCTTTTTTCTGCACTCCGTTAAACTATTTAATCTGACCTTCCCCATGAGGATCCAAGCGTGCTACTCCGTATTCCATTATGATACGAACCAAATATGTGTAAGCCTGCATTTTCGTGTTACATTTAGCTTTCCTTAATGTGCACGTAACAAAATGAAGAGCTTTCCAGGCTTTCTGTGTAGTATACCTTACGTGATTAGCCCAGCTGAAGTCGTTTCGAATTATTATGTTTAGAAATTTACAACTACGTACCTGAGGAATTTTATACCCATTGTGGAGTGTTTCCCGTGTTCAAACCTTCGTAAAACTAATTGTTTTGCTTTTATCTGGATTTATTTTCGTTCCGATTTCCTAGAACCATTTCATCAATTCCTCTATATTTTTTGCAACTGATTAATGTCGAATTTCTTTGTATTTTTGCTACTTTTAAAATGTTCCTTTTTTTTGGCATTGCTCGCTTGCCATGCCGCATGGCAGCCAGCGCCTGGCTTGGCTTTTCCAAGCAAGTACGAATGGTATGGTCACGTGGATTGTGACGCATTTGGCGCTGCGCAGAACAAGCGAAAATCGGTAGGACGGAGCCTCACAGCCACGTCCTTACATCGTAGTTGGAATCCCAGAGCGGAAAAAAATTGCCAATTTGAACACTTTTTAGGTTTATATAGTATTGTATTATTGTGTAGCCTCACGAATATTACGCGAAAGTTGTGCTGTTTATAAATGCGAGAAGGTGGTGACGCAGTGGGTGAGCGATGGGAGAGTTCAAAACGTGTCAGCCGCTTCATTTGTGTGTCTGTGTTAACTTAGGAATTTGCTGATGGAGTCGCTGATTATTTATTCTGAAAATTAATTTGTAAACTTTTCTTCGTAAACTACGCGAGTAAAACTAGCAACAGGACCAGAAAGGAGACGCGTAGATTACGAAGTAATATTGGCCTCATCAAAGCGTTTTAAAAGAACGAGTGTGAGGATTCTTAAATTCAGATTAAATGGCCTACAGCTCTCGAAGCCAAGTATCTAATCAGCCTTTGAAAATACTATGTAAACAATTTGCTTGTCAAATTTCATTCTTGAATAAAATATTACATTATTTTTTAATTTAGTTAGCTGTAGTTAGTAGTTAAGCTTCATTTGTAATTGCTTATTCAAAAAAATAAATTGTAATGATGTTGATATTTGATGCACTTCTTGCAATTGAGAATTATTATATTTAATAACGTAAGAGTTAATTATTGGACAAATACTATAGTGTCAAATAGTTCTATTATACACTCCCGTATACTGTATTAATTTTAAAATTTTAAATTAATACAGTTAATAATATTAATTTTAAAATTTAAAATTAATATTATTAAAAATTAATATTATTGAAAAATAAGGATTTGTGGGAGAACACTGAAGTGAGATGGAAATTTTGAAAATTTATTTCCAGAAATCCTAAAATCCCTAATGCAATGCTTGACAAAAACCTAACGTAGAGGTAGCTCTGAGGTAGTCAATTTGTGCCGTGTTGATTTTGTAATATATGCTGGTATAATCTGCTCACCCGCCCGTTTGCACTTTGTGGTGTCTTTTGCAGCATCCGTTGTTGTTGTTGTTGTCGTTGTTGTCGTTGTTGTCGTTTTTGTTGTTCTAAGCATGTGTGAACGAGTTATTAGTCGACCTGAAAAATAATTATCCCGTCCGATTCCGGAACTAATGATTATGTTGACATCAGGTAGAGTCTGTTTCGCATCCTTGTGATTCCCATAGGCAATTACTCAATCAGCGTACGAACGGCGAATTTGAGAACTAACGGAAGTGGATCAGAAAAGTGAGAAAAAACCTTCAACCAAGTTCGTATCGATAACATCAACTAACGTCATTAGATATGCAATAAACGTCAAGGAAAATGATCGAAACAGACTGTACACTATGTATTTTTGTTATAACCATGTACGAGGGGCATTCAATAATTAAAGAGACAAATTGGTCTGGAGAAATAAACGTATATTTTTACAAAACAGGACTTCTCCTACTTTTTAATACATTACTCACCAACATCTATGCACTTGTTCCAAAGAGTTACCAGCTTTTTATAACGGCTGCAAAGAACTCTTTATCTTGGTGTTTGAATCAATTTCCCACAATTTGTTTGACAACCTCGTTATCCTGGAGCTTCTTCCAACGCAATGCCTCCTTCAGTAGACCAAACAAATGGAAATCACATGGTGCTAAATCGAGGCTATAAGGTGGATGAGGCGGTACCTCCCAACCCATTTTGTCAACGGCTTTGTTGAGCAGAGTGAGGACGTGCGTTGTTTTGCTGGAGAATCAAATACGTCTCCTCTGAGATCCACGACGTTTCTCTCTCATGACTGGCTTCACCCTCAACAAAAACATATCTAAACAACATTGGCTGTTTACTAAGCACTGTTCTTCAAGATTTTCACAAAGAAACGCACCTACAGCGTCTCCAATTTCAGTCAACATGGATTTTCTTGATGATGCGACCAGAACGATGTTTGTCAGTCTCTGAGCTTCGACCACTTTTGAACTGTTGTACCCAACTGAAAACATTCTCGTGGTTCTTACAACTTTCAACATACACTTTGATCATTCTAGAATATATATTAGCTGATTTGTCACCTTCAAGTTCAAAACGAATCGCAGAACGTTGTTCAATCAATGTGGAATTTTCAAGTGGACTCGTCATCGTTCAACTTAATTTTAAGGTTCTGAATACAACAATGCTGATCCTCCAGATAGTCAGGGCTCATCCCAATGACGCCAACTTAAAGTCCTAAAATTACCAAACTTGTCCTACCGACTGTTTATCCTCCAGACCAATTTGCCTCTTTAATTATTGAGTGACTTACGTATATCTGGAATAATCCTAGTTTTGTATTTGGTCTCATCACCTCGCAGTCAATGCCCTTTATCCCTTCGACCAAGGGCTCAGCGCCGTTAGTAACCGGGGATCCCAGACCGTCACCCATCCGGGAATCCGTGGCGTCTCGAGTTGCTTAGCTTCCGTGAATTCACGGAGCATAGTTATACTTCGGGTTTTCTTTCTTGGCGCACGGGGGCGTGTCAATAAAATGCAATATCTCACGGTTTTTCACGTCGTTCTCGGTTGTGCCGCTAGGAGTCGCATGATCACGACTGTATCGAGCAGTGCCGGCGATCATGCGACTCCTGGCGGCACAACGGAGAACGACGCGAAACACCGTGAGATATTCCATTTTATTGATACACCCCCGTGCGCCAAGAGAGAAAAACCAAAGTATAACGTTATTATATAATTATATTCAACTTGGTCCAATATATTCTTGAAACAGACTTATTTGTAATAAACAGAAACTTCAATATAAAATATAGCAACAAGTTTCAAGGTTTTATTTTACCTCATCATCAGGCTTTTAGTCATTTAAAATCATAAAACTTTTATTTTATGAAATAAATTATTTTGTCTTGACATTGTCAAGTTTTATGATTTTAAATGACTAAAAGCCTGATGATGAGGTAAAATAAAACCTTGAAACTTGTTGCTATATTTTATATTGAAGTTTCTGTTTATTACAAATAAGTCTGTTTCAAGAATATATTGGACCAAGTTGAATATAATTATATGATTTAATACATACAGACTTAATATAGAATAATAATATAACGTTATTAGATATGCATTAAACATCAACGAAAATAACAGAAACAGACTGTACACTATGTATTTTTTTATAACCATGAATATCTGGAATAATCCTAGTTTTGTATTTTGTCCCATCACCTCGCAGTCAATGCCCTTTATCCCTTCGACCAAGGGCTCAGCGCCGTTAGTAACCGGGGATCCCAGACCGTCACCCATCCGGGAATCCGTGGCGTCTCGAGTTGCTTAACTTGCGTGACTTGACGGAGCGTGGCGAAGCGACTGAGTGACGTGTGCGCAGGGGAGCAGCATGCCCGCGCGGGGCGGTGACCCATGCAGCCGCAGCAGCCGCCGCAGCAGGGCTCGTTCCGCGTCACGCTGTCCATCCGCAAGGAGCCCGAGGGCGGGCCCGTCTTCTGCAAGATGGAGCAGACGCAGCGCTTCAAGCAGCTCAAGACGGTCAAGCTGCACACGGACACCACCTACCGCGTCGACGTCAGCTTCAAGCCGCCCCGCTCGCTGCAGTGAGTAGCGCACAGCGTTTGGACGACGCCACACATACTTTCGTGTGAGTTGCGACAATTATGTTTGGCGTACGATGAAATGTTGGCATTTTGAAAGGAGTACACCAAACATACTTTCGTGCGAGTTCCGAGAATTGTTTGGCGTACGATGAAATGTTGGCATTTTGAAATGAGTACGCCAAACATACTTTCGTGTGAGTTGCGACAATTATGTTTGGCGTTCGATGAAATGTTGGCATTTTGAAATGAGTACGCCAAACATACTTTCGTGTGAGTTGCGACAATTATGTTTGGCGTACGATGAAATGTTGGCATTTTGAAATGAGTGCGCCAAACATACTTTCGTGCGAGTTCCGAGAATTATGTTTGGCGTACGATGAAATGTTTGAATTTTGAAATGAGTACGCCAAATATACTTTCGTGTGACTTGCGACAATTATGTTTCGCGTACGATGAAATGTTGCATTTTGAAGTGAGTACGCCAAATATACGTTCGTGTGAGTTGCGGCAATTATGTTTGGCGTACGATGAAATGTTGGCATTTTGAAATGAGTACGCCAAACATACTTTCGTGTGAGTTGCGGCAATTATGTTTGGCGTACGATGAAATATTTGCGAAAATCTCCGAATTTTTGACACGAGTACGGCAAACAAACGTTCGTGTAAGTTGCGATAATTATTTTTAGCAAACGATGAAACGTTCGCATTTTGAAATGAGTAACCCAAAGACACTTGTTAATCATTGCGACAATGTGCGACAATTTTTGGCGTACGATAAAATGTTCGCATTTTGTTGGTAGTCAGTTTTCTTCTGGAACTTGTTTTCCAGAAGAGGAGTTCTATAGATCTTTTCCAAAAACCGTAGATGATTGTAATAAAAATGTCTACTTTCTTGTAGGAGATTTAAATGGCAGAGTAGGAAGAAATCCAGTACAATGAATAATAGGTACTGATAACGAAGTTAATACCAATCAGAATCGTAGGATTTTCAGAGACTTTGCTAGTTTCAACCACATAATGATGCTGTATTCTATTTTGACCAGAGGAGGTGGCTCAGGGAATCTGCTGATATCACAGTATCGCCTCTCACCGACTGGTCCTAGATTAGAGTTCCGGCAGAAGTGGCAGAATTTTCGATACTAGCTAAATGGCTGTGTCAAATTCGGTCGTTGTCTGGAGGAGAATTTTAGCGGGCGGCTCTGATCACTATAGTTTTCAGTTATTTCCCCGAAAATGTCCAGGGGAATGCCGGAGCAGTACCTTAAGTAAAGGGCCACGGCCCAAGCGCGCAATTCCCCGCTGGTGGGAGACAACTGGTTAGAAAAACCCAGCTAACCTCGACACAGTCGTAGGTCGGTACCGCATCTCGCCATCTATCGGGGAAGATCACCGCCGCCTCCTGCGATAAAACCACGCACCATACCAACGAGACTAATGACCTTAGCATTTGACGCGCTCGGAGTCACTAATCAGCGATCCCGGACACGTCAACTGCTCGATTTGCTCGCTCAACTGCGTGTCAACTGCGCGATTAATTATGATTAATTAACGAATGCATGTGTGTGTGTGTGTGCGCGCAGAAGCCTGGTGATCCAGGACCAGGTGATGGCCGCCTGCGAGCGGGCGAGGGACAGCACGGCGTGCGCCTACTCCTCCTACTACACCACCGAAGGGCTCAAACCCAGCAAGAAGGGCACCCGCGAGGACCTCTGCATCGTCATGAAGGTACAGCCTCTCTCTCTCAATCTCTCTCCCTCTCAATCTGTCTCCCTCTCAATCTGTCTCCCTCTCATTCTCTCTCCCTCTCACTCTCTCCCTCTCTTTCTCTCCCTCTTTCTCTTTCTCGCTCTCTCTTTCTCTCTCCTTCTCTTTCTTTCCCTCTCATTCTCGCTCTTTCTCTCTCATTTTGGCTCTCTTTCTCGCTCTCTTTCTCGCTCTCTCTCGCGCTTTCTTTCTCCTTCTCTCCTCTCCTCTCCTCTCCTCTCCTCTCTCTCTCCTTCTTTTTTTTGTAATTGTAATTGAATTGCCTTATTTTTACGTGGCGAGACTCAGGCCATGAGGCCTGCTCTTCCGTCTGACCACGCAAATTTTGTTACACTCCTTTCACCAACTAGCGGAAAGAAGGTATTACTGAGGCGATGAAACCGGCGATTTGAATTTAGCTCAGAGGCGTCATTTAGGCTTGAGGATCTTTTACATGCAAGTAAATCTACTAACATGGGACAGCAGGCTTTACTTCCCCTCCGAAGGAAGGCGTACGAAGGATTTTTTCGCCCCTAAAATCCACGGCTTCGATCCTTCTCTCCTCTTTCTCTCCTTCTCTCCTCTCCTCTCCTCTCTTTCTCTCCTCTCCTCTCCTCTCTTTCTCTCCTCTCTCTCCTCTATTTTTATCCCTTCTCTCTTTCTCTACCCTCCCCCTCTCTTCCTCTCTCTCGCTCGCTCTCCCTCCCTCTCCCTCTCTCCCTCTCCATCCCTCCCTCCCTCTCTCGCGCTCTCTCCCTCTCTCGCTCTCTCTCCCTCTCTCGCTCTCTCTCCCTCTCTCGCTCTCTCTCCCTCTCTCGCTCTCTCTCCCTCTCTCGCTCTCTCTCCCTCTCTCGCTCTCTCCCCCTCTCCCTCTCTCTCCCTCTCTAGCTCTCTCTCCCTCTCTAGCTCTCTCTCCCTCTAGCTCTCTCTCCCTCTCTAGCTCTCTCTCCCTCTCTAGCTCTCTCTCGCTCTCTAGCTCTCTCTCGCTCTCTCACCCTCCCTCCCTCCCTCTCTCAAGTGGATCACATGTGGCTCTCGTCATTGGATGAATTAACAACTTCAAGAAAATCCTTACTGCATTTCGCGTCTTTCTCGATCGTGTCACTAGATTTGGCATGATCAAGAGTGCTTGATATGATCGTTATCAAGTGACATCCAGCGGCACGACCCAGAAAGACGCGAAATGCAGTGACGTAATGCCACTGTGAAGACGGGCCTTGAGCAGTGGAATTGTGTAAATTGGATGCTTTTTTATTTCTCGCTTAATTTTTCTTTCTGAACAAATATATTCATTTCATTTGTAAATAATATACAACTTATGTTTCTGAAGTGTTTTTATGCTTCTATAATGTAAATTTTTGCCTACAAATCAATTTTTCAAATCAATTTTTGAGCGCTTATGGCGGCTCAACCATTCGGAATAATCACGTAGTTTATTTGACGAAATATGCTTAGAATTGTCTTAAGAGCTTATTTTCGAAGTTTCGACGTTTCCTCCCCGGACACCGTTTTGCGGCACCTTCTCCTGCGAGAGGGGATGCCAGCGCCAGTGCCTGGTGTTGCAGGTGCTGGGGTCGGGAGAAGTGTCCACGTGCCTGCAGACGAAGCTGTACAAGGCGCGCGACATCCAGCACTGCGAGTGGGGCAGCCGCCTGCACTGCATCGAGCTCGACTGCACGGGCGCCGACGACGCGCCGGGCGGGGTGCGCGTGGAGAAGGAGACCTACCGGTGAGCTGCACGCAGTGCACATGAACAAAATGCTGCTTGTGGCACGATTCGTTCACGCGTACGATTCGTTCACGCGTACGATTCGTTCACGCGTACGATTCGTTCACGCGTACGGTTCGTTCACGCGTACGATTCGTTCACGCGTACGATTCGTTCACGCGTACGATTCGTTCACGCGTACGATTCGTTCACGCGTACGATTCGTTCACGCGTACGATTCGTTCACGCGTACGATTCGTTCACGCGTACGATTCGTTCACGCGTACGATTCGTTCACGCGTACGATTCGTTCACGCGTACGATTCGTTCACGCGTACGATTCGTTCACGCGTACGATTCGTTCACGCGTACGATTCGTTCACGCGTACGATTCGTTCACGCGTACGATTCGTTCACGCGTACGATTCGTTCACGCGTACGATTCGTTCACGCGTACGATTCGTTCACGCGTACGATTCGTTCACGCGTACGATTCGTTCACGCGTACGATTCGTTCACGCGTGCGATTCGTTCACGCGTACGATTCGTTCACGCGTACGATTCGTTCACGCGTACGATTCGTTCACGCGTGCGATTCGTTCACGCGCGAGTATATTTGGAGAAAACTTGTGGGGCAAGCAGGAGGCAACAAAAACGGAGGCTTTTCTGGAAAACATTAAGAAAAATATACATGCCAAATGATTCTTAAGGAGAATATTCGCATAAAATGAATTGGTAATTGTGTTGGACACATTTAATGATGTTTTATGTTAACGCGAGAGTCGAAGGCCCGAGCCTCGTCCTCAACTTGGCACCGCGTAGCGAAGCGGCACTTTCCGCGGGAAAAGTGCGTCGGCCGCGCAGACCGTAGCCGTGCTGCGAGTGACTCATTCTCGGAATCGAGAACGCGCGTGAACGAATCGTGCCATTAACTGCATTTCTACCAAATACCATATTCTTTAAGATATCTTTTTTGATGTATTACCAGGGCGACCAGAAGGGGAGGATTCCTTTTTCATTCAAAAGAAATGAAAAAAATATTTATCTTAGTTGCAAATTTAACCCTGTAATTCATTTCTGGTGCATGGAGAAATTAATTCTGTTTATGACTTTGGGTAGGAGAAACTTTTTTGTATGAAATAAGGAACCCTCTTTAATCAACTGCCCCAGGCCCCTGGTTCATTCTGGGCAACCCTGTGTATTACTTGCATAACAGCGTCCCAGGCTCTCTCTAGGAGTAAATCTCCTTGAATAAGCCAAGTCAGTCTCACGTCGTGACTCGAGCTACTTAACTTCTATGACTTCGCGGAGCTTGGTTAAGAAGTTTGGATACCGTCGTAGGCTTTTTAAGACAGTATTTTACCTTCTTTAAGACTGTGCATTCAGAGATAAGACAGGATTTGATTATAATATGACATATGATATGAAGATAAATGAAAATAAAAGGAGATGGAATTGTAGACCTACTATGTGTTACGAATTAATAGATTTGAAATAAGCTTGAAATTTGTAAATAAAAGCAAACAATCGCTTTGCAACTCATTAGTACTTCAGTCTGCTTTCGGTAACTACCGCCGAATGTTTCTCTCCGTAAACGCACATAAGACGTCGGGCGATAGCTAGTAGTGGGTAGACAAGAGGTATAGGTGATACGATAGTGAAAGGTCGGGAGACGTTGAAAGTGACCTTAAGCCACATGAATGCATTGCCACAACACACAAGTTATTTTAATGCGGTGGTCGAATTTTCGCGCCTGATGTCACTGCAGTCCCTCTGACCGGGAGGTGTCCTAGGTTCGAGTCCTGACGGCGGCAGGATTTTCGACACTAGCTTGTCAGCTAGGTCGAATTCAGTCGCTGTCTGGAGGAGAATTCTAGCGGCCGGCTGCTCTAATCGGTAGTTTTCCGTGGTTTCTCCGATCAACACCCGGCGAATGCCGGAGCAGTACCCTAACAAACGGGCCACGGACCGCGCGCGATGTTTCCTTCTTCTTCCTTGTCCTATCCTCTCCTCTTACACACACACTTATACTAACATGCACTACACTACCACACATGCCGGGAGACCGGTCGGGAGCTTACAGCTTGTCCCGGCTGGGCGGTGCCCCGCTGGTGGGAGATACTTGGTTGAGGGGAAACCCCACTAGTCGACGATAGGTCGACGCCAGATCTCGCCATCCAGCGGGGAAAAGTTCATCGCCACCTCCCGAGGAAAAAACACGCACTACACTGACGGGACTAATGACCAATGTAGTTGACGCACGAATCAATCAATCAATCAATCGAATTTTCGCCCGGTGGGCGTAGCTCCACTCTCGCCACCAATGGCGGCCGGTGGGTTGCGAATTAGGAGGAACGGAATTGTATGTCCGATCTATCACATACCGTCAAAGAGGTTAACTTACGACACTTTCCATGTTTGTAGGTTAACCCTGTCTATACGAGTTGGAGGAAGGGATCTTTTTCTACTGCAAAATTTAGGTCTTCGTCAGTACTTAAGGAATATGTGCTTAATTTGTTTCAATGTGGAATATTTGGGGTATAATAAAATCAAAAATTAGTGTCCCAAGTTACCCTACAATGTTGGCTAACTTGGGACACACATTTGAACTGTGTTTAAAACGACATTTATGATTAGGCAGGCTACCTTGAGGCATATATTTATACGCTGTAAATATTGTGAAATAATTATAACTGATTTTCACAATTAAATGGCATACGTCATTATGGAAAATTACAGGTAAATGACTTATTTTGCAGGCGAAGTAAATTTCAAGAAAGGCGTGTTTGCAAATCAAGAAATCGATTATTAAGAAATAATATAAATTCATTTAATTATATCTCGTAGACCTTCATACAACATAAACTACATACTACATAAACAAATAAGAGTAAAGAAATGTCTCGGACAGAGTAAGCATCTGACAGTTCATCAGTAGATTCTCATAACGATTTCTTTTGCTTTTTGGAAGGACATACAGGTTTCTTATATTTCTGGACTACGTACTTATTCTTCTAACTCTTCATTTAGCTCATCTGGGGTCACACTTTTTCCTGGGACAACACTCGCTTCCTTCAGAGCTTGTCTGCACTGCTGTCTGTCTGCACTTGGTCAAATTCTTGATACTTTTTCTCCTTTTCTTTGCTATCATTTCCCTTTGCATTTATATTCATTGATCTGAAACTGAATTTAATATCTTTATTCTTTCACTCCTATAAAATAGCAATGTTGGGTAACTTAGGACAGTATCCCAATTTACCATCGTGTCAGACGTAGGAACTTTCCATCCATAAAAAATAAGGTGGCCAGCATTGACAAATGATGCTGGAGATGCATAGTTCAAGACGTGGAATGCAATTACGCACAAAATAGAAAAAAATCTTATTAAGATCTGCACAAGGAAAGTTTTGCAGTGGTTGTTCTTCAGGCTAAAGCTTACGTTAACAATTTTGTTACTGAATAACCCTTACCTGCAAATAAAACTTCCAAAATATGATTATATATATTCTTTAAATCCTCGTGAACACTTCGGCGTGCTTACGACTCAGAGTCCTGAACACAACTGACACAGTCAACGTTTAAAAAAACGTCGCAAAACGTCCCAAGTTACACAACTGTCCCAAGTTATCCTCTTTGACGGTACATTATTTTACCTCTTCAAAATATTTCTTGAATAAAGAAAACTATGGCATGTAGAGTACACCCGTTTTGCACGTATCGAGATGTTAATCCTTGTCTAATACATTTACGTTGATAACGGAAGATACGGTTGCGCTCAGACATTTAAAAAAAAATATTTCCAGCAAATAAAACAAAAATTTATGAAATGAGATGAAAGGGCCGGTATTCTTAGCTTAGTTAATAGCTGCGGACTCGGCCTAGCAAAACCCTAACAGGAGATCGCTGCACTCACCCAACTCCCAGTACCCCCATTCTTCCTCAAGCTTCGATTGATTTGCATGTAGCAGCTATGGACGGACTCCCGATAGTTCACGATGCTATCCATTTCAAAAACATTTATCTTTCCCATAATCGAGCACTTAAAACTAAATTCGTCTTCAAAAATTGCGTTGGTGGTATGCACAAATAAAATGAGTCGATTTATTGCTAGTTTAATGCTTTCGGCAACTTTTCCTGAAGTTTGTTTTTGTAGGGAGGGCGTCGCCCTAGAGCCTTTAAGAAGCAACCGCTACTGCTCGTCACAATATACTGCGATTTTTGTAGGAAGAGCTCTCAAGATAACTCAAATCCCATCTTCGCGATGGAATATGTCACGGCATTTCGTATCATTCACAGTCGTTCCGCTAGATTTCGCACGATCGCGACCGTATGAAGCAGTGTTTGCGATCATGCGACTTCTACCGGCAAGACCGAGAAAAGACGCGAAATGCCGTGACATATTCCATCGCGAAGATGGGATTTGAGTGGCCTTGAGAGCTCTTCCTACAAAAATCGCAGTATAGAGTACTTTTTTTAAGGTCGCATCAACTACTAGGTCATTAGCGACCACTGTTGGATTTAACGATATAGTATGTAGATGAAACTATATGGTGATGATAGGGGATGAAAGGGCGAACACATATCACCATGCTCGAGGCGGGACTCGAACCCGCGACCCCTCGGTCCGAGATCACCACGGTATTACTGCTTTAGCGATCTCTGCCACGGGACCGACGAGTACATCTTATACGACCCTTCGTCGAGAAACTTATCACGAGCGAAACAGTTCAAGAATTCCGTATGCTCATATAACAATTAACAAAACACAACAGATGCTAACATTTAAAATAACTTCCATAAATTTGTACTTGAGAATTATTATAGATTGTAATGGAATGCTTCCTTTGACTTCTTTTTAAAATTTGCTCGAACTGAGGACCCACACTGCGACAAAATGCGATCGCAAAATGAGAAATCACATATATTGCGATTTTCTCTAGCTGCCTCTCAAGAAACGTCTTCACGGTGGGATATATCATGGCATTTCGCGTCTTTCTCGGTCGTGCCGCTAGATACCCCATGATCGAGCAGTACTTGATACGGTCGAGGATCATGCGACATTTAGCGGCACTACCGAGAAAGACGCGAAATGCCGTGATATATTCCATCTGGCCTTGAGAGACCAGCTAGGGGAAAATCGCAGTACACTGTAACGAAATCTGGGGGGGGGGGCTTGCTCCATTATCAAACACCTGTTCAGCGCCAGGTTGGGCTGCCAATGTTACGACGTGGGGAGGTCCTGCTTTGCCAAGCTATTACTACTACACTCTTTTACTGCTACTCTGCTATCAACTTATTCTAGCCCCCTCGCAGTCTGTCGTATAAATTTATATAGTGGGTGGTGATCTGTTCCGTACGGAACCCCAAACACAGCCTCGGCTGTAATGCTGCCAGGATGTACTCAAATGAAAATGCCAGTGTGAGAGAAAAACGAACGGTAGGCAGTTATACCTCCCTTCGTTTATTAGCCAAAGAATTTAAGTTCTCTTAAATTTCTTTTCAACTGAACGATATTCCGTTGCAATTTTTCACATTCCGAACACAAACACACACATCAAAATAAACGTATGAAAGACACAACACGAAAATGAACCCAAATAAATGCATAACATGAAATATAAGCACCAAAATGATCATTCACACTTAAAATAACTTTGCTCATTCATTTCTGGACACATACGTTCCCTTCGTTTGATTATGATGGCCATCCATTGAAATTCTTATATAATATGACAAATCTTGGACTTGAACAATTTAATCTTTCTTCTTTAAAAACCAAAGAAATGATTTACAACTTCCCTATTTGAAGAATACGTTCCTTTCCGTCAGCATCTGCGTTCACCAACCATCAAACACCAGATATCACCGTCCCCTGCATGCTGCTTGACTCTCTTTAGTCCATGGCGGCCACTAACGCCGCCACTGCTCCATTAATACACCGACGTATTACACCGTTGTGTCGCCGCCTCTCATTAACACACGAAACTGACTGGTGACGTACTGCGCACTCGCATCACGAAAACTTCGCAAATATTTTTAGTAATGTTCCTTTCGCGGCAATGGAATATGCAAGTACTCATGTTTCACGAATATTATTGCTGCAATCTACTTATGTGACGTCAACAAGTTTCTTTCCTAAAGTTCCGAAATAATTTTAAATTATTTACTCCATCGCACAACACGCTATTTTACTATTACCGCATTTCGCTATTACGAAATTTGTTCACAGTAAATTAAAAGTTCACAAATATTTGTTCAGGAACAATTCCATTCGCAATTAAAGTTCTTTACATGAAGTATTTTCATAAAATACACGTATAAACTTTAGCAATATAAAAAAATACTGCAGCCACGAACACATGGTCTGCTTGCAATCAAAACCTTTCGTCGTCTCCTTTAGGGCATTGTTGCCTGGACTCTTTATAGATTTCAGGTTGAACAAAGCAAGATCGCTGCCATTATTGTTCATGTCTGGTTATTTGCGAACTAATTATATTTGACCCGTTTCGCGTTTTCCTGTCATGTTATTGCATTTTAAATTCTTCTAAAATTCTTACTCTGAAATTCTCCTCTGCAGCCTTGCAACTTCTGGTTTAATTTAGTTCTTCCGTTTTGTCGTAATCTTGAAAAAAACATTAATTTTTCCCCAAGTGACGTCACACGTTGTAACACTCGCTTGTTTACTTGAGATTTTCTGCCGAGTATGCATTTTCTAAAATTTGCTAAAACAACGCAACCCGTGGTCCGATGCGCGAATTCATTTTCCTTCGGGCGTTTCCGTGGTCAATAAGTAATATTCACACGCGACACTGCCGTCGCTTGTTTATCCTATGCCATGTTTACAATCACTAGTCACAGTTTTCTATGTTGAATTCAACTTTACTAGGTCCTTTTTTATCAAAATGTCTCCAAATAGCCGTAAATGATTCCAGATCGTTACAATACAAAGTGCGAAATGGACAAGAATCTGCGAGATAATTGTTAAATTGCATTTTATGGTTTCCTTCGCGTTCGCCCTCTTACGAGGAAGGCAACATCGACAACAACACATCGATGTTTGAAAACATTTCATTTGAGGGTGATCGTGTTCATTAATTTATAATTAAGATTTAACTGACAAAACAAGTAAAATAATAAGAAAAATTTATAAAACTGATCCTAAGAGCCTGAGCGCTCAGGGTCATTTCCAGTGGCGTAGCGTGACTCACACGTTTGGGGATGCTCAACAATAACACACAAAATATCACTATCAACTACTTCATCTAACAGGCGAACGCAACACAAGGTAGATACACTGGGACTACTTCCACGATCTCGATTGCTTACGACGGTGTAGGCGCTTCCCACAAAATCCTCACAGCAGTCAGGGCTGCCGATGTCTTGAAAGCAAATTATACAATGGCTCAGCTTTAATTCTTATACGCGAATGGCAATAAGACCATTTGTTAATTTATACATTGCAGACTTAAATAATATGTAATCTATTTAAGAGATAATACAATTTCTTGGATATTAATTAAGAAATAGTAGTCAGGCACTATTTCTGCAGTTTGTACCCATGACCAAGCGGGGACTCCCGAGTGAGAGAGAGAGAGAGAATTTACTGACCGCCTGAAGTGTGCTGCGCTGTCGTGCACAAACGAGCTTCTTTCCGCAGTAGACGCTAGCGTAAAGCAGTCGGGTTTCTCTGGGCCAGGGGTGAAGAGGGGAGAGGGGAACCTCGCCATCTGCGCATGCGTCATTGCTCGTCGCAAACTCGCGGCAGACGCTAGAAGTATTTTAGCTTCCAAGCAATCAGAGGCCAGCTTCAACAGCCCGCCGAATTCAATCATAGGAAATCAATTTAAATTAATACAAAACGTGTTTCGCTCAACAGACCACTTGTAAGATTATCAATACAGTATTTAAGGTTCTTATATACGGGGATGCTCAGCATCTCAGCGTCCCCTGACGCTACGCCACTGGTCATTTCAAAGGGTCTCAGCTTCCTCAGTTCGCTGTACGGAGACCACGGGGAAAAGAGGAGAGCCTACTCGTTTATTGCACCGCAAAATTTCCAATTTTGTACGGCGTCATCCTACGACAGGCATGTCAAGGTCGCCGGCAAGGAAACAACCTTACTAGAGCTCGCGGACACTGCGTCTAGAGAAATTGGCGCGAGATTTGTAAGTAAGGGTTGTACAAATGGCTACGAAGTGGCGGTAAGTCACGGGATACCTGGCTCATAGTCATTGGGAAAAGATACTTGACAGTTATTACCACAGATTTAGCTACTTTAATTCTCATTTCCTCTTTAAAGCAAAGAAATGATCCATTCAAATAAAATACTACATCAGGTTCAAATTCCCAATTGAGAGTAAATTTTTTTAAAAATGAATCAAAAAATTTTGATTTTGTAATCCTATTTACTTAAGAGTGGTATAAAAGCATTAACTTTCTACGTTCAGGTTAGGAGGTTTAACAGAAATGTTCTTGTCTTATAAAAGC
Source organism: Acheta domesticus (assembly GCA_031308135.1). NCBI lineage: Eukaryota > Metazoa > Arthropoda > Insecta > Orthoptera > Gryllidae > Acheta > Acheta domesticus. Next base: position 542,337 of record JAHLJT010004567.1, on the reverse strand, counting down.
TCTGTCCGTCCGTGCGAGAGAATTGTTAACTTATAGAGACTTGTTAATTTATTTCACGTTATTGATAAATACAATAAATAACTGAATGATTTAATAACACACGACAAAACGAAAACAAGGTAAGAATTCGCCATTCAAACACAGCAAAGATGTTTATATAAGGGAGAATTTAGTAAGGAAATAAACAAGAAATATTAATAAGTAGTGAAAAAATGAATATAATACAATTCTCGGTTATTTAATCTGGCAAACATATTTGCGTATGAAGCCACTATTCGCCACTTAGCTCCGCATCACCTTGCGCGTGTACACCCTTTACTGGATAAGGCGACCACAGATATATAGTAAGTTCTATATATCTGTGAAGGCGACATGAGCGCGGAGTCAGCGGAAGTTGCCCGTGCCCGTACGAGCACCGGGCTCCCCGGGCAGGCAAGTAGTTCGAGCGGGCGCGGTTTGATTTGCCAGTCCTACACTATTGAAGATATAGGTTGTTTCTTGAATAAAATCTGAAAAAAGAATCCTAAATAAAATCTGAATAAAATCTTTCCAGAAAAAAGATTTTGAAATAAGATGATGTTCTACATATTTCGAAAATATGAGTAGTTTTTGCGTAGATTTGCGAGGAAAAGCAGGCATTATAATATAATGCCTGCTTATAATTTTATAATTTTTAATAATTTATAATTTTTATTTATAATTTTATAATTTTTATAATAATATATATATTTTTATAATTTTTTTTTTTTCAAAAACGGCTCCAACTTTTTTCTTTGACTTTTCTCCTCGTATGTATGAAAGGACGGTAAAGAACTGGTGCTAGTCTTATTTCCGTCAAACTTTCTGTATTTTCAAAATTGCAAGATTTTAACATTTAACCCTCCGTTACACGCGCGCGGACTGAGAGTCCGCACTCTTGTTTTTTTCTTTTTCACTGCCAGTTATCATGAGGTATTGAGTTGCGGCTTCCTGTATCCTCCTCGGCCGTGGTGATTCATCGATAGGCGTCGAAAAAACCTTTCACAATCGTTGCGCACGTTGCCCACAGTGGAATACTTAGCGGTGCGGAGCGTCAGTCCGCGCGCGTGTGTTCGTGTTATTAGTTCTGCTCTTACGTTTCTTATTTGTGTTACGATTTAAACGTACTTAATCAGGTAAGTTTTATATTTCTAATACATGTTTGGTCGTTAAACACTGACATAGTGTTAGGGAAGTGCATAAACATTTTTTCTGTTTTTAAAAAATTGGATAAAATCAGATTATTTTCATATTACTAACTTGGATATTGTGAAAGATAAATGGTTCAATTTGTTACAAATATATTTTCTTATTCTGTATAGAAATAATTTTCAAAAGGATCTACATGGAGTCGCAAATTGAGCAATGGTTAGATGAGATAGATGCTGATGACGACAGCGATGAAGATGTTGTAAATGTTAGTGACCATTATTCAGAAAGCGAACAAAGTGGTGAAGAAGATGATTCAGTATAAAATGAAATGTATATTGGGAGAAATGGTTTTCAATGGTGTCCTCAGCCTGTTCTTCAAAACAAGAGGCGAAAACAAGCGGCTCATAATATCGTGAAACATCTTCCGGGAGTGATAGGACAGGCGAAGGCAGCTAAAAGTCCTATTGAAGCATTTCAGCTGTTTATTAGCGATGAAATTCTTGAGGAAATAGTAAAATGTACTAATATTTTCATTTCAACCATTCGTTCTAATTACTCAAGGCCTAGAGATGCAGCAGATACAAATATTATTGAACTAAAGGCGTGTATCGGCCTTCTGTTTCTTGGTGGAGTTTTGAAGACTTTC
>JAHLJT010004567.1:484844-540421 GCA_031308135.1 Acheta domesticus | reverse complement strand
CTGGTGATCCAGGACCAGGTGATGGCCGCCTGCGAACGGGCGAGGGACAGCACGGCGTGCGCCTACTCCTCCTACTACACCACCGAAGGGCTCAAACCCAGCAAGAAGGGCACCCGCGAGGACCTCTGCATCGTCATGAAGGTACAGCTCTCTCTCTCAATCTCTCTCCCTCTCAATCTCTCTCCCTCTCATTCTCTCCCTGTCATTCTCTCTCCCTCTCATTCTCTCTCCCTCTCAATCTCTCTCCTCTTTCTCTCTCCTCTCTTTCTCGCTCTCTCTTTCTCTCATTCTCTTTCTTTCCCTCTCTCTTTCTCGCTCTTTCTCATTTTGGCTCTCTTTCTCGCTCTCTTTCTCTCACTCTTTCTCTTTCTCGCTCTCTCTCGCGCTTCCTCTCTCCTCTCTTTTCTCCTCTTTCTCTCTTCTCTCTCTTTCTCTCCTCTCTCTCCTTCTCTATTTTCTCTCCTTCTCTCTTTCTCTCCCTCTCCCCCTCTCTCCCTTCCCCCTCTCCCCTTCCCCTCCCCTCTCTCCCCTTCCCTCTCCCCTCTCTCGCTCTCTCTCCCCTCTCTCGCTCTCTCTCTCCCTCTCTCGCTCTCTCTCCCTCTCTCCCCCTCTCGCTCTCTCCCCCCTCTCTCGCTCTCTCTCCCTCTCTCGCTCTCTCCCTCTCTCGCTCTCTCCCTCTCTCCCTCTCTCGCTCTCTCTCCCTCTCTCGCGCTCTCTCCCTCTCTCGCGCTCTCTCCCGCGCTCTCTCCTCTCTCGCTCGCTCTCCCTCTCTCGCTCTTCCTCTCTCGCTCTCCCTCTCTCTCTCTCTCTCGCTCGCTCTCCCTCTCTCGCGCTCTCTCCCTCTCTCGCGCTCTCTCCCCTCTCTCGCGCTCTCTCCCTCTCTCGCGCTCTCTCCCTTCTCCTGCGAGAGGGGATGCCAGCGCCAGTGCCTGGTGTTGCAGGTGCTGGGGTCGGGAGAAGTGTCCACGTGCCTGCAGACGAAGCTGTACAAGGCGCGCGACATCCAGCACTGCGAGTGGGGCAGCCGCCTGCACTGCATCGAGCTCGACTGCACGGGCGCCGACGACGCGCCGGGCGGGGTGCGCGTGGAGAAGGAGACCTACCGGTGAGCTGCACGCAGTGCACATGACAAAATGCTGCTTGTGGCACTATTCGTTCACGGGTACGATTCGTTCACACGTACGATTCGTTCACGCGTACGGGTTCGTTCACGCGTACGGTTCGTTCACGCGTACGGTTCGTTCACGCGTACGGTTCGTTCACGCGTACGATTCGTTCACGCGTACGATTCGTTCACGCGTACGATTCGTTCACGCGTACGATTCGTTCACGCGTACGATTCGTTCACGGCGTACGATTCGTTCACGCGTGCGATTCGTTCACGCGTGCGATTCGTTCACGCGCGAGTATATTTGGAGAAAACTTGTGGGGCAAGCAGGAGGCAACAAAAACGGAGGCCTTTTCTGGAAAACATTAAGAAAAATATACATGCCAAATGATTTTAAGGAGAATATTCGCATAAAATGAACTGGTAATTGTGTTGGACACATTTAATGATGTTTATGTTAACGCGAGAGTCGAAGGCCCGAGCCTCGACCTCAACGTGGAACCGCGTAGCGAAGCGGCACTTTTCCGCGGGAAAAGTGCGTCGGCCCGCGCAGACCGTAGCCGTGCTGCAAGTGACTCATTCTCGGAATCGAGAACGGCGTCGTGAACGAATCGTGCCATTAACTGCATTTCTACCAAATACCATATTCTTTAAGATATATCTTTTTTGATGTATTACCAGGGCGACCAGAAGGGAGGATTCCTTTTTCATTCAAAGAAATGAAAAAAATTTTATCTTAGTTGCAAATTTAACCCTGTAATTCATTTCTGGTGCATGGAGAAATTAATTCTGTTTATGAATTTGGGGTAGGAGAAACTTTTTTGTATGAAATAAGGAACCCTCTTTAATCAACTGCCCCAGGCCCCTGGTTCATTCTGGGCAACCCTGTGTATTACTTGCATAACAGCGTCCCAGGCTCTCTCTAGGAGTAAATCTCCTTGAATAAGCCAAGTCATCTCACGTCGTGACTCGAGCTACTTAACTTCTATGACTTCGCGGAGCTTGGTTAAGAATTTGGATACCGTCGTAGGCTTTTTAAGACAGTATTTTACCTTCTTTAAGACTGTGCATTCAGAGATAAGACAGGATTTGATTATAATATGACATATGATATGAAGATAAATGAAAATAAAAGGAGATGGAATTGTAGACCTACTATGTGTTACGAATTAATAGATTTGAAATAAGCTTGAAATTTGTAAATAAAAGCAAACAATCGCTTTGCAACTCATTAGTACTTCAGTCTGCTTTCGGTACTACCGCCGAATGTTCTCTCCGTAAACGCACATAAGACGTCGGGCGATAGCTAGTAGTGGGTAGACAAGAGGTATAGGTGATACGATAGTGAAAGGTCGGGAGACGTTGAAAGTGACCTTAAGCCACATGAATGCATTGCCACAACACACAAGTTATTTTAATGCGGTGGTCGAATTTTCGCGCCTGATGTCACTGCAGCCCCTCTGACCGGGAGGTGTCCTAGGTTCGAGTCCTGACGGCGGCAGGATTTTCGACACTAGCTTGTCAGCTAGGTCGAATTCAGTCGCTGTCTGGAGGAGAATTCTAGCGGCCGGCTGCTCTAATCGGTAGTTTTCCGTGGTTTCTCCGATCAACACCCGGCGAATGCCGGAGCAGTACCCTAACAAACGGGCCACGGACCGCGCGCGATGTTTCCTTCTTCTTCCTTGTCCTATCCTCTCCTCTTACACACACACTTATACTAACATGCACTACACTACCACACATGCCGGGAGACCGGTCGGGAGCTTACAGCTTGTCCCGGCTGGGCGGTGCCCCGCTGGTGGGAGATACTTGGTTGAGGGGAAACCCCACTAGTCGACGATAGGTCGACGCCAGATCTCGCCATCCAGCGGGGAAAAGTTCATCGTTACCTCCCGAGAAAAAACACGCACTACACTGACGGACTAATGACCAATGTAGTTGACGCACAAATCAATCAATCAATCAATCGAATTTTCGCCCGGTGGGCGTAGCTCCACTCTCGCCACCAATGGCGGCCGGTGGGTTGCGAATTAGGAGGAACGGAATTGTATGTCCGATCTATCACATACCGTCAAAGAGGTTAACTTACGACACTTTCCATGTTTGTAGGTTAACCCTGTCTATACGAGTTGAAGGAAGGGATCTTTTTCTACTGCAAAATTTAGGTCTTCGTCAGTACTTAAGGAATATGTGCTTAATTTGTTTCAATGTGGAATATTGGGGTATAATAAAATCAAAAATTAGTGTCCCAAGTACCCTACAATATTGGCTAACTTGGGACACACATTTGAACTGTGTTTAAAACGACATTTATGATTAGGCAGGCTACCTTGAGGCATATATGTATACGCTGTAAATGTTATGAAATAATTATAACTGATTTTCACAATTAAATGGCATACGTCATTATGGAAATTACAGGTAAATGACTTATTTTGCAGGCGAAGTAAATTTCAAGAAAGGCGTGTTTGCAAATCAAGAAATCGATTATTAAGAAATAATATAAATTCATTTAATTATATCTCGTAGAACTTCATACAACATAAACTACATACTACATAAACAAATAAGAGTAAAGAAATGTCTCGGACAGAGTAAGCATCTGACAGTTCATCAGTAGATTCTCATAACGATTCTTTTGCTTTTGGAAGGACATACAGGTTTCTTATATTTCTGGACTACGTACTTATTCTTCTAACTCTTCATTTAGCTCATCTGGGGTCACACTTTTTCCTGGGACAACACTCGCTTCCTTCAGAGCTTGTCTGCACTGCTGTCTGTCTGCACTTGGTCAAATTCTTGATACTTTTTCTCCTTTTCTTTGCTATCATTTCCCTTTGCATTTATATTCATTGATCTGAAACTGAATTAATATCTTATTCTTTCACTCCTATAAAATAGCAATGTTGGGCAACTTAGGACAGTATCCCAATTTACCATCGTGTCAGACGTAGGAACTTTCCATCCATAAAAAATAAGGTGGCCAGCATTGACAAATGATGCTGGAGATGCATAGTTCAAGACGTGGAATGCAATTACGCACAAAATAGAAAAAAATCTTATTAAGATCTGCACAAGGAAAGTTTTGCAGTGGTTGTTCTTCAGGCTAAAGCTTACGTTAACAATTTTGTTACTGAATAACCCTTACCTGCAAATAAACTTCCAAAATATGATTATATATATTCTTTAAATCCTCGGTGAACACTTCGGCGTGCTTACGACTCAGAGTCCTGAACACAACTGACACAGTCAACGTTTAAAAAAACGTCGCAAAACGTCCCAAGTTACACAACTGTCCCAAGTTATCCTCTTTGACGGTACATTATTTACCTCTTCAAAATATTTCTTGAATAAAGAAAACTATGGCATGTAGAGTACCCCGTTTTGCATGTATCGAGATGTTAATCCTTGTCTAATACATTTACGTTGATAACGGAAGATACGGTTGCGCTCAGACATTTTTAAAATAATATTTCCAGCAAATAAAACAATAATTTATGAAATGAGATGAAAGGGTCGGTATTCTTAGCTTAGTTAATAGCTGCGGACTCGGCCTAGCAAAACCCTAACAGGAGCTCGCTGCACTCACCCAACTCCCAGTACCCACATTCTCCTCAAGCTTCCATTGATTTGCATGTAGCAGCTATGGACGGACTCCCGATAGTCACGATGCTATCCATTTCAAAAACATTTATCTTTCCCATAATCGAGCACTTAAAACTAAATTCGTCTTCAAAAAATTGCGTTGGTGGTATGCACAAATAAAATGAGTCGATTTATTGCTAGTTAATGCTTTCGGCAACTTTTCCTGAAGTTTGTTTTCCTAGGGAGGGCGTCGCCCTAGAGCCTTTAAGAAGCAACCGCTACTGCTCGTCACAATATACTCTGCGATTTTTGTAGGAAGAGCTCTCAAGGCCACTCAAATCCCATCTTCGCGATGGAATATGTCACGGCATTCGTGTCATTCACAGTCGTTCCGCTACATTTCGCACGATCGCGACCGTATGAAGCAGTGTTTGCGATCATGCGACTTCTACCTGGCAAGACCGAGAAAAGACGCGAAATGCCGTGACATATTCCATCGCGAAGATGGGATTTGAGTGGCCTTGAGAGCTCTTCCTACAAAAATCGCAGTATAGAGTACTTTTTTTTAAGGTCGCATCAACTACTAGGTCATTAGCGACCACTGTTGGATTTAACGATATAGTATGTAGATGAAACTATGTGGTGATGATAGGGGATGAAAGGGCAAACACTTATCACCATGCCCGAGGCGGGACTCGAATCCGCGACCCCTCGGTCCGAGATCACCACGGTATTACTGCTTTAGCGATCTCTGCCACGGGACCGACGAGTACATCTTATACGACCCTTCGTCGAGAAACTTATCACGAACGAAACAGTTCAAGAATTCCGTATGCTCATATAACAATTAACAAAACACAACAGATGCTAACGTTTAAAATAACTTCCATAAATTTGTACTTGAGAATTATTATAGATTGTAATGGAATGCTTCCTTTGACTTCTTTTTAAAATTTGCTCGAACTGAGGACCCACACTGCGACAAAATGAGAAATCACATATATTGCGATTTTCTCTAGCTGCCTCTCAAGAAACGTCTTCACGGTGGAATATATCATGGCATTTCGCGTCTTTCTCGGTCGTGCCGCTAGATACCCCATGATCGAGCAGTACTTGATACGGTCGAGGATCATGCGACATTTAGCGGCACTACCGAGAAAGACGCGAAATGCCGTGATATATTCCATCTGGCCTTGAGAGACCAGCTAGGGGAAAATCGCAGTACACTGTAACGAAATCTGGGGGGGGGGCTTGCTCCATTATCAACACCTGTTCAGCGCCAGGTGGGCTGCCAATGTTACGACGTGGGGAGGTCCTGCTTTGCCAAGCTATACTACTACACTCTTTTACTGCTACTCTGCTATCAACTTATTCTAGCCCCCTCGCAGTCTGTCGTATAAATTTATATAGTGGGTGGTGATCTGTTCCGTACGGAACCCCAAACACAGCCTCGGCTGTAATGCTGCCAGGATGTACTCAAATGAAAATGCCAGTGTGAGAGAAAAACGAACGGTAGGCAGTTTATACCTCCCTTCGTTTATTAGCCAAAGAATTTAAGTTCTCTTAAATTTCTTTTCAACTGAACGATATTCCGTTGCAATTTTTCACATTCCGAACACAACACACACATCAAAATAAACGTATGAAGACACAACACGAAAATGAACCCAAATAAATGCATAACATGAAATATAAGCACCAAAATGATCATTCACACTTAAATAACTTTGCTCATTCATTTCTGGACACATACGTTCCCTTCGTTTGATTATGATGGCCATCCATTGAAATTCTTATATAATATGACAAATCTTGGACTTGAACAATTTAATCTTTCTTCTTTAAAAACCAAAGAAATGATTTACAACTTCCCTATTTGAAGAATACGTTCCTTTCCGTCAGCATCTGCGTTCACCAACCATCAAACACCAGATATCACCGTCCCCTGCATGCTGCTTGACTCTCTTTAGTCCATGGCGGCCACTAACGCCGCCACTGCTCCATTAATACACCGACGTATTACACCGTTGTGTCGCCGCCTCTCATTAACACACGAAACTGACTGGTGACGTACTGCGCACTCGCATCACGAAAACTTCGCAAATATTTTAGTAATGTTCCTTTCGCGGCAATGGAATATGCAAGTACTCATGTTTCACGAATATTATTGCTGCAATCTACTTATGTGACGTCAACAAGTTTCTTCCTAAAGTTCCGAAATAATTTTAAATTATTTACTCCATCGCACAACACGCTATTTTACTATTACCGCATTTCGCTATACGAATTTGTTCACAGTAAATTAAAAGTTCACAAATATTTGTTCAGGAACAATTCCATTCGCAATTAAAGTTCTTTACATGAAGTATTTTCATAAATACACGTATAAACTTTAGCAATATAAAAAAATACTGCAGCCACGAACACATGGTCTGCTTGCAATCAAAACCTTTCGTCGTCTCCTTTAGGGCATTGTTGCCTGGACTCTTTATAGATTTCAGGTTGAACAAAGCAAGATCGCTGCCATTATTGTTCATGTCTGGTTATTTGCGAACTAATTATATTTGACCCGTTTCGCGTTTTCCTGTCATGTTATTGCATTTTAAATTCTTCTAAAATTCTTACTCTGAAATTCTCCTCTGCAGCCTTGCAACTTTCTGGTTTAATTTAGTTCTTCCGTTTTGTCGTAATCTTGAAAAAAACATTAATTTTTCCCCAAGTGACGTCACACGTTGTAACACTCGCTTGTTACTTGAGATTTTCTGCCGAGTATGCATTTTCTAAAATTTGCTAAAACAACGCAACCCGTGGTCCGATGCGCGAATTCATTTTCCTTCGGGCGTTTCCGTGGTCAATAAGTAATATTCACACGCGACACTGCCGTCGCTTGTTTATCCTATGCCATGTTGTACAATCACTAGTCACAGTTTTCTATGTTGAATTCAACTTTACTAGGTCCTTTTTTATCAAAATGTCTCCAAATAGCCGTAAATGATTCCAGATCGTTACAATACAAAGTGCGAAATGGACAAGAATCTGCGAGATAATTGTTAAATTGCATTTTATGGTTTCCTTCGCGTTCGCCCTCTTACGAGGAAGGCACATCGACAACAACACATCGATGTTTGAAAACATTTCATTTGAGGGTGATCGTGTTTCATTAATTTATAATTAAGATTTAACTGACAAAACAAAGTAAAATAATAAGAAAAATTTATAAAACTGATCCTAAGAGCCTGAGCGCTCAGGGTCATTTCCAGTGGCGTAGCGTGACTCACACGTTTGGGGCATGCTCACCAATAACACACAAAATATCACTATCAACTACTTCATCTAACAGGCGAACGCAACACAAGTAGATACACTGGGACTACTTCCACGATCTCGATTGCTTACGACGGTGTAGGCGCTTCCCACAAATCCTCACAGCAGTCAGGGCTGCCGATGTCTTGAAAGCAAATTATACAATGGCTCAGCTTAATTCTTATACGCGAATGGCAATAAGACCATTTGTTAATTTATACATTGCAGACTTAAATAATATGTAATCTATTTAAGAGATAATACAATTCTTGGATATTAATTAAGAAATAGTAGTCAGGCACTATTTCTGCAGTTTGTACCCATGACCAAGCGGGGACTCACGAGTGAGAGAGAGAGAGCGAATTTACTGACCGCCTGAAGTGTGCTGCGCTGTCGTGCACAAACGAGCTTCTTTCCGCAGTAGACGCTAGCGTAAAGCAGTCGGGTTTTCTCTGGGCCAGGGTGAAGAGGGGAGAGGGGGAACCTCGCCATCTGCGCATGCGTCATTGCTCGTCGCAATCTGGCGGCAGACGCTGAAGTATTTTAGCTTCCAAGCAATCAGAGGCCAGCTTCAACAGCCCGCCGAATTCAATCATAGGAAATCAATTTAAAATTAATACAAAACGTGTTTCGCTCAACAGACCACTTGTAAGATTATCAATACAGTATTTAAGGTTCTTATATACGGGGATGCTCAGCATCTCAGCGTCCCCTGACGCTACGCCACTGGTCATTTCAAAGGGTCTCAGCTTCCTCAGTTCGCTGTACGGAGACCACGGGGAAAAGAGGAGAGCCTACTCGTTTATTGCACCGCAAAATTTCCAATTTTGTACGGCGTCATCCTACGACAGGCATGTCAAGGTCGCCGGCAAGGAAACAACCTTACTAGAGCTCGCGGACACTGCGTCTAGAGAAATTGGCGCGAGATTTGTAAGTAAGGGTTGTACAAATGGCTACGAAGTGGCGGTAAGTCACGGGATACCTGGCTCATAGTCATTGGGAAAAGATACTTGACAGTTATTACCACAGATTTAGCTACTTTAATTCTCATTTCCTCTTTAAAGCAAAGAAATGATCCATTCAAATAAAATACTACATCAGGTTCAAATTCCCAATTGAGAGTAAATTTTTTTAAAATGAATCAAAAAATTTTGATTTTGTAATCCTATTTACTAAGAGTGGTATAAAAGCATTAACTTTCTACGTTCAGGTTAGGAGGTTTAACAGAAATGTTCTTGTCTTATAAAAGCTCTGTCCGTCCGTGCGAGAGAATTGTTAACTTATAGAGACTTGTTAATTTATTTCACGTTATTGATAAATACAATAATAACTGAATGATTTAATAACACACGACAAAACGAAAACAAGGTAAGAATTCGCCATTCAAACACAGCAAAGATGTTTATATAAGGGAGAATTTAGTAAGGAAATAAACAAGAAATATTAATAAGTAGTGAAAAAATGAATATAATACAATTCTCGGTTATTTAATCTGGCAAACATATTTGCGTATGAAGCCACTATTCGCCACTTAGCTCCGCATCACCTTGCGCGTGTACACCCTTTACTGGATAAGGCGACCACAGATATATAGTAAGTTCTATATATCTGTGAAGGCGACATGAGCGCGGAGTCAGCGGAAGTTGCCCGTGCCCGTACGAGCACCGGGCTCCCCGGCAGGCAAGTAGTTCGAGCGGGCGCGGTTTGATTTGCCAGTCCTACACTATTGAAGATATAGGTTGTTTCTTGAATAAAATCTGAAAAAGAATCCTAAATAAAATCTGAATAAAATCTTTCCAGAAAAAAGATTTTGAAATAAGATGATGTTCTACAATATTTCGAAAATATGAGTAGTTTTGCGTAGATTTGCGAGGAAAAGCAGGCATTATACTGCGATTTTTATAATTTAATAAGCTCTCAATTTACTCAAATCCCATCTTTTATAATAATATATCATTTTATTTTTTTTTTTTCAACTTTTTTTCTTTGATTTCGCACGATCGCGACGGTATGAACTGTGCTTGCGATCATGCGACTTCTACCGGGAAGACCGAGAAAACGGCGAATGAGTGACATATTCCCTCGCGAAGATGGATTGATTTATCTTGAGAAGCTCTTCCTACAAAAATCGCGTATAATTTTTTTTTTTTTCACAAAACGGCTCCAACTTTTTCTTTGACTTTTCTCCTCGATGTATGAAAGGACGGTAAAGAACTGGTGCTAGTCTTATTTCCGTCAAACTTTCTGTATTTTCAAAATTGCAAGATTTTACATTTAAAAGTACAACATTTAAGATAGAGATTTTTGTCTTAAAATGTTTTAAAAAATCAACTCATTAAAAAAGGTCAATTCCTCTTCTTTGAAAAATGAGGAGTTTGTGCGTAATTTGTGCTTGGAATTTGCACAGTTAAAAAAAATCTCCATACAACTCCAATTTTTTTCCTTGGGAAGAAAAAGGTATGCTGAAAGAAAGGCACAGGTCTTAGTTTCGTTAAACTCTTTGAATCTTCGAAAATTACAAATTTTGAAATAATGCGAGAAAGTATTTGCAGTAGATCATCACTAATTGGACTTTGATCACTTTGTAATACGACATTCGAGATAAGATGTTGTGCTTCAAGAGAGAGTAATGTCCTTCTTGAAAGAATTTGAATGTAGGGAAGAAAAATGTGCAGCAATCATTCGTTGAAGTTAATAAAAAGTTGCTTTCTCCTTTATATATCAAATTAGGATGCTTGACAAAATTTGTAGGCCATGTGTGACTAAAATGAAAAAAGTGTGTTTATAATCCTCAAATCATAAATGTTAAGGATCAGTTTGACGAACTTCTACCATGCAAGGAGAAAATTTTATGGAAAAATCTATCAGAAAACTTACATTCAATTTTCTGGGAAATTCTCATTCTTGTTCTCCAAATTACAAGAAATTGTTTTAAAATATTAAAGGCTTCTTGTTAAACAAGGGAGACCAAAAATGATTGTCTTTATCTAATTTCAAATTATTCCATACAGTAGTATAATATTACAGATATATATATATATATATATATATATATATATATATATATATATATATATATATATATATATATATATAATAAGCAAAAAAGTAATTTCATCAAACAATTAATTAATCACAAAACATAATGGTTTATCTAATGGTTAATCAGATAATAATAAACATAGTGGCTCACAAAACTATTTGGACATTTATTAATTTATTATTATTGGCAACAGTTCCACATCTTCATTATAGACAGCCACTTTTTATTCAAACACATTTATTACATCATCTTACGATGTTCTCTTTGCTTATGACATTTCGGAGGTTCTTGCCTCCATCTTCAGGCTAATTACAGATTCTATATATTAAAAATAAAAACAAAACATACAATTAGACTGATTTCTATTTAAATAAAAACAACATTTAATGAAATATATAATACCATTTTCATTACACTATTTCATTTTTTGTAAAATTATACCACAGAGTCTTGAATATATGCATACTAGCTGACTGTTGCTGTATGTATTCTGGGATGCACATAAGATCCAATAAAATGAGAAATGTAGACAATACATTTTTAATGGATTGTCTACATTTCTTGCAACTACATGGCTTCTGCATGCTTCTATATGGCTTGCAATGCAACAGCTTACAGTAAAAAGCAGACTTTCTAAAGTTTTCATGACTTAATATTACAAGGCAACCAGACCATACCTGACCATTTTGTAGTCATTTTTGAGTTCATCACACCATCAAATGCCAGTCATTTTCTTTCAGTGAGAGAGAAAAAAAATGTTTACCCAAAGCAATTTATGCTCTAAAAGCATGATACAGCAGAAACATTCAGTTTTATATTTAACTTATCTAAACAAAGATGGGATTTCACATCTTTTATCAGGGAGGGCAAATTTGGGAGGAGAGTATTTTTTATAAAAATTAAAAACGCAGTTTCATAAACAAATTAATTTAAATTCTCTTTGTTTAAATAATATTCAATAAAAATGTATGAAAAGCAGAAAGCAGTATGCTTGTATTTAGTAAAAAGTCTTTGTTGCATAACTTATAAATATAATATATATGTACAAATAGTATATTGTAGCTGCTTGGATTTCATTTATATATTGACATTTGAGTACCATTTTTCATATGTGCATAATAAATGGGAAATACTTTCTTTTTGAGAGTTAATTCAAGTATTTTGACATGATTTTAGGCATGAAAGTGTTTAATTTCTAAGTAAATTACATTTAAAAGTAAAATAGGTATAATTGAAAGATGATTTATTGATACTGTGTATTCATAGTAACGCTGAACATTATTGAACATGTTTTATAATACTAAGCTCAAGTTCACCAATTTATTAATGTGTATTATAAGCTCAGCTTAACAAAATTATTGTTCATTTAATTATTTTTAAATTTCTCTCAAAATACAGATAAAAGTATATCTTTATATCATAAACTTGAAGATCGACATAAAATGTCTAAATATTTTTAACAAATTTGTCCCATCATTGGGGGGGGGGGGCAGTGGCCCCCTCTTGTCTCCCATGTAAGTTGTGAGGTAAATATTTAAGTCAGGAACATTCTCCACTAATCTAAAAAGAGAACAAGCTTCAGTTTTTTAATTACTCATTCTAATTTTTTAGCAGAAATACATTACTTTTTTTTGAAAAAAAAAACAATTTTTTTCATTTGAGCCAATGAGGAAAATCATAACATTATACTATTGAGCTGATATTTTTACAATCTCAATTTTAAACTAACTTTTTAAGGTTTTAAAATATTTTAGGTCAATGTTTTATGAATTCCTATATAAGATACTTGGAAGATTGATTTCTTAAGACCATCTTGCCCTTGATACTTCATTATTAGAGCAGACTGGCAAATATGATGGAGAGAGACATATTTTAGTTTGAATTCATTACATTATACATATTATTGACTTGGTTGACAGTAATTAAGCTGCCATCCAGACTTTCTCAAGACTGAAGCATTTATGTACCTAAAGATTGGTCAAAAAATTTCAACCTTTCCATTTCAAATACAATAGACTCTTGAATGTAGGAGCTTTAATGACTCTTGTCACACCCAAAGATACAGTAGTGATAGCTGAAACTGATCATTTCTACCCAATAGCAACAGATCCAGAAAATCTCTAAGAGAGGAAATTATTCTTCTTTCTCTTGCAATTACAGATTATTTTCTTAAAATATAAAATGAGATAATAAATACAAATAACAATTGTAGTGTTTAATCAAAATGGAGTAATCACATAGTTGTATACAGAAAAACATTTACATAGAAGTTAATAAATTTACCTAGGTATTAATAAAAATAACGACGTGTTGCACTCTGGTGTCCTGGGGTTTCTTAAGCCAGAAATGAGTGTACTCAATTCATGACTTGTTAATTACATTACATGTACATCATCTTCATCTTTCTTCTTCTTCTCTTCCTTCTTTATCTTCTTTTTCTCTTCTGGTACTTCTCATTATTCTTCTCTTCTGTTTTTCTTCTTCTCTTGCTTTATCTTGTTCTACTTATCTTCTCTCTTATTGTTATCACTTTTCTTCTTCTACTTCTCTTTTGTCTTTTTCTCTTCCTCCTCCTTCTCATATTTCTTCCTCCTCCTTTTGTTTTTCTTCTCTTCCTCCATCTTTTTATCCCATCTAATAGTAAAGTAGCATGTCAATTACAGGGGTCGTAGCAACACAGAGCTTGCATCACATAAATCCCAAGTAGGTTGTCAAATATAACAAGTGTCAGATCACAGCATCATGGTGCTCAGCTAAATTTAGTGACTCATATCAGTATTCAATGTCAGGTTGAATCAGATGTTCTTGATCCTGGCCCTGGGCATTTCAAGGCACAACAGTCTCCCAAGAGCAAGTGGTCTGGTCAATTGCTGCCATCCTCTGTCCCAAACTGAAAACCGTTTGACATCAAACAACACCTGTTGATCTTTAATTTCATAATTGAAAATAAGAAGAAAAATATTTGAATTTAATTGTGGAAATAGTCACAAAAAGAAACTAAAACCTTTTGTTCATGGTTTGCAAAGTGTGAAAGAAGCTTCAGGGCTTAAAATTTCAAATAGAGTCATTGCTGTAGAATGTTAAATGGGATAAATTTAAAGGTGCAGTTGGCAGGAAGTAAAATCCTTCTACACATTTTCAGGAAAATTACATTGACAACCTCAGAGGAAAACACAACCTGCACTTTAAAAAATTCATATTTAAATTTACATCCCTATTTATGAAAGTGATGTCATTTCAATATTCATTACAGAATTACTTCCATCAATCAAAACGGTGGAGATGATTGTGAATACAGGATTATTGTATGTGAATAAGGAGAAACTCTAACAGCTTCAGATTGAATGTGTGAGCAATCCAAGGCAAATGTTAGATATGTGGTGCCTGCCCTGGACTGAAGCGTCCTTTCCTGTGTGTTGCAGGAAACTGGGTCTGGACTGCTGACTGAGCGCACCCTCCTCCGCTATCACCCTCTTGAGTCCCGCGGCACCGCAGAATCCCCGCTACGTCCAGCGCCAGAAGCCTTCCCGCTATTACCTTGCTTGCTATTTGAGAGCAGTCTTTTTATATATTCATGAAATAGTACCTTCAAGAACCTGAGGTTGAAATTACCTTAGTATGTAATGTACATTCATGGTTTGTGCTTCAAATGGCTTAAGGTGCAAAATTGCGATTCTACTATATAATCTGAAACAATTAGAAATTTCAGAAAATTGTGATAATAGGAATATGTAGTTAAGAACAAAATTTGATCATCTTTCCCTGAGAATTTGGGCAGTCACTGTTTTACTTAACGCACAAAACATAATTGTCCTATATAATTGTGTGAGCAAATTAAATACAGCGACTGCACTTAATGTTCAGTTGTGCAATTTTCAGTTCAGCACAGAAAATGTGATTGTGAAAGAACATGTACAGAAATATCTGTGCCTATGGTATCTTGAAAACGAAAGAATCATGGGATATTGTTCTAGGATGGACTTAATAAAGAAGAAACAGTGGCAAAACTGTTGGGACCAGATCAGAAAGATTAAGGAGTAGTAACTTGTAAATACTGCACCTATAATATCCCCCTTTTTTTAAACATTTCTACTAAACTCTGCTATTTTGACTACAAACATACTATCATCGCATAAAATATCATATTTATACACATTTCTGAAAACATAATTACAACTTGAAGGTACATGCCTATCTCAATTTTCATCCAATGTAGTTATGCAACTTCTGACCTGAAGACTGCCTATCACAAACTACTTTCTTATTCTCCTTTCTTATTTTGCAAATTGTTGTAGCAAGTTAGTAGTCTTGGATGTAGTTTGATTGTAGAGACACCTACACATAACTCTCCACATTGTTCAGTTGGAAGAAACAAGAAACTCGATTGTTATCGTCTCAAGAATTTTTTAAGATATACTTAAAGATAATTTCAGGGTAATACGTTTAAAATATGATACCATGGATTCAGGGGCCTTCTCAGGTTGTATCCTATAGAATTTGATAAATATAGGTTTAGAGCTGAGGAGGGAAGAAATGAAATATGTTTGTTTCCTTGTTTTTACTATTTTCTACTTGTGGAAAACATTAGAAATTTTACACAATTTTTTCACAATAACTTCCATGGATATGAATGTGTGTTTCATATCAATAAACATATTGAGAAATGTTATCTCTTGCTAAAAATTAAAATATTTACAGGAGAATCCTGAATTTGTTTAAGAGTATTTTTTCACAAAAAGAGGTTTTTGTTATAAGTCTAATGTAAGTAAAAATGAGGCACTACATTATCCAAATTAAGAATGAAAACATGGTGTGTCTTTAGAAAAAGTAGACTGCTTATACCAAAATAAAATATTGAGTTATCTTGGCTAATGAATGGTTGCTATCAATTGGTAATAATCAACACAAGCAGAGTTTTCATGCCTCACAGACAAAGGTCGTGTTAGATATTTTGAATTTATTCACCAAGTAAAAGAGGGTTATTTATAAAATCACATTTACACTTCTTAGATATATATAATTCCTATGAATATAAATTGTGCCTATTAGTGTAACACATGCAATCACTTCTACTCTAATTATGACTGTTAATCCAGCAAAAGATTGAAAGGAGGCACAATGGGAACATTGCTGCTCTAACACGCCTTAAAATAATGATCCATCACACATAACAGAACATTTACATTTGTTAATAATTAAAATTTTGGCTGAAGTGTACTAAATGCAATTGATGACATAACATGTCATCATTAGCCAAGAAAAACACATGTCTCTTTCTGCTTTGTTCACCATTGCTTCTAGCTGCCTTATGCTATTTATCTCCCTATGAAAACAGTTGCATAACAAGTACCATGGTCAGTTAGACCTCACAATACAAAAGGCACCATTTTGGAAATTATTTATTAAAACGGATAAGTTTTCTTATTGAAACATCGAAAAAACTGACAAAGAAAACTAGGTTTTTTATTTTTTATTTATTTTTTGGAAACTTGTAGTTCAATTATAAAAATATCCTCAGTAGTGAAAATGACACTGCAGTTGTGACTTTTTGAATGCATTCTGTCATGCTAGATTTCAATTTTTTTTCAACTGTAACTGATTTTAAAACAATTTGGTGCGATATTCATAGAAAAAATTGACAAAAACCTTTATTTGACAAAATGGATTTATTTACAAAAATTGTTTTACGTTCTTGGAATGGTTTAAGATAGAAGATTGACTTAGTAATTTATGATGTAAAGAGTAAAGAAGGTTACATCAAATTGATTGTGACATGATTATGTAATGACAGAAGACATGGAGTCATGACGTTGGGGGATGGTGCTAGAAGACAGTCAAAGTAATGAAAACAACACTTATAAGGATTATTATTGGATGTTTTCTTTGTATTTCTGTTTGGCTTTATTTCATTCAAGTAGGTTGGCACTTTTGCCTCCCAATTGATAAAATGTGAATAAAATGTTTCATAAGAGCACCCAAGAAAGGGTAATATGAAAACATTAACCAAGATGTTATTTGCAAAAATGTTCACTAACTAAAGTATTTGCTCAGAATTTGGACATGACTACACCATTTGTTATACTGCTCTTCAAATCATCATATCATTCTTAAAACGCCTTTCATGTTTTCAAATTCGGCATTGCCATAGAGCTCGTATAATAACACATATCAAAATTGAATTTACCTTTAGATTTGAATCAAACTTTCTCTCTCAGTATTGAGAATGTCATGTTTTGTTGATAAGTTGAATATACATCATAGCTTAGTTCTAAAGCACTCGGAATCTAGTCAACCATATTATGATATAGGTAACCTTTATATTAATTAAAGTAGACGAGGAAGAAGTTTTTTACTCCACTTATTTTCCCTTAATCAATGAAAATAGTATACCAGGTTCTTTGTACATAAAAATATATTAAGCTATTGCTTGATACACTCATTGAAATTTTATAATTTTATTTACAGTATGTATAGTTAACACATTTCTAAAGCTATAATGTAAATAAATAACATATATACTATGTTTATTTATTTATATAATTTGTACATTTTTTCTATCATAAACTTTTATATTAATATTAGGTTTGTTTCTACTACAAAATGAAATATATAATTATTAAAACTTTAAGAAGATAACATTATATAACTAATCATTATTATATGAATTCACTGTCAATTTTACACAATAGCTTAAACAATACAATAAGCACTTGAACAATTATAAATTTCTTGTAAAGATAATGAGAAACAATAGAAAATTATTTTGGAATAGATTATCTGAAATGTAAATTATAATTTTGCTTCTAGATTTTTAGGCTTTGTAATACATTTACAACTCTGCAAGTTTTTTATACAAGTGGTTAATTAACATTTCTACATTGGATCAAATAATCCAAATTGATACATTACTTTATATCTAAGCACACTCCAATTTGCATTTTTTGCGAAACTTTCACATGAAAATAAATATTACTTTCAGCAGCTGCTATATTCTGTTCACTAGTCTCACTAGTCTCAAAAATTTTCTAATTTCAAAATTGGGTAAAGAATAAGAATTGAGTTTGATTAGTACCACAAAAGAAGAACATTCATATAAAACAATAGGAGATGATATAGTATATTAGTGACATTATTTATCTAATTTCAGCCAGGCCAAATCTCTCAAGAATAACAGAATTCACTATGCAAGAGCATTTATCAATTAAAACTATGCAAATTGTCAATGCAATTGTCTCATTGTTATTTGATTGTTATGTATTTGCATCATCAAATAAAAACTGATGAATATGAAAAAGCACTAATGCCTACTCTTTTAATTATATTTTTTCCATTTAGAAAATTAAATTAATTATACTTGTTAAGTACAAAAAAATCATTGATTATCACTAAGGAGAGAATTTTTATGCCGTAAAAAAACCTTGAAATACACTTTTAAAAATATGCATTTATGACCTAAATATTCTGAAATAGTGCCCTTCAATATGCACTTTTAACAATATTTCATTTCTTTTACAAGCCTTTCATGATAAAATTTTTGGAATGAAATGAAAATTTGCTTGGAATAAAAAGATATATTTTGTGCAAACGTAATATAATCTACCCTACATCTCGAGAGAAATGAAGTAAATATTCATCTTAGTGAAGAACATTGTGTCTTGTTGAATTTCTTCTGACTGGTTTAAAAAGATGTGTTCTTAAGAAATATTCCTACATTTGCACAAGTATTTTGTCACCTACAGAAAACACAAAAGCACAAACTGTGACTGGCTCTTTTGAATCAATGAACTCTCACAAATTCAAAGGATTCTTTGAACAAATGAAACATTTGATAGATAATTTTTAATGAAATATGCAAAATATGGTCTTATAATTCCATGAACACGCACCAACAGGGAAAATTGGCCAAATATGAAAAAATATGCAATAACACATTAATCTAAATAGCATCAAATTCTAATAAAATGTCAAGAAATTTCACTTACCTATGCATTGAAGCAACGAACAAAAATATGCAAAATCATAGAAATCCGCTCCCTAATTTCACTATTAATTGCACATGTGCAATTAAAACTCCACAACTACGAATTGGAACTCAGGAAAGGGTAAAAATCATACTAATTAAGTCACAATGGACTCAAATAAAAAAATGCACATCACTGATCACTTAGAGTATCAATCTGAAACATTTATGATCAAATAATTACTACTACTACTACTTAGAGAAATTGTTATTTAAAGAACAATTACCTTAATTGGAGAATATTATCCCATCTATATTCGGCTTTTGTAATGTGTAATATGTGTACTTACTTTTGTATGCAACATTTTCTTAAGCACGGACAAGTATGACCACAAACATACGTTTGACACTAGCTGACTAATGGTACAATACCAAATATATTTAACTTGAATAAATTAAATGTATAAATGTAAAACATTTTTGAGGTACGCCTATAATGAATGTGAAAATATACAAATGTCTGTTATATTTTTCCATTCTGACAAGTACACAAGAAAATCTTCTTCTGAATCAGAAGTGACTCACTTTCCCTTTTTCCAAGATGTATGCATCATATATGACATATATATCATTTGTGTCTTCACTTGTGCTAGAATGTAAGCATTGTTTTTTCAACTTCATCTAATATTTGATCTGGAATATGATCAATATCTTCCATTTTAAAGCCATTTTCTTATCCACTAAGTCACTTCACTTCACTACAAGGCTCACAGAAGTACACAATGCAAGGCTCACAGACATGGGTCCTGTTCAAAATATTCGACGCATTCAGAACAACTAATGACGTCATTCGAATATAAGCCTTGAATGCTAGAGGTATACTTGTATTTCTCAAAATAAAGTTATTCTTAAGTGTAAATACAAAAATATTGAATGTAACACATGGATAAAAGGGGTAGATACGAAAATAAGTAAGGAAAACTGATATATAAGAAACCTTGCTCCTATTGTCACCTGTTTTCTTCAACATACTACTAGTGCAATTATACCTTTATCTACCTTTATTCACTAGTTTCATTAATTACTATAAGAAATTTCCTTTTAAATTTGCTTTCTTGCAAATTAAATATTTGGATTATAATAATTATTTTTATTGATTAAAAATTGGAGTGGCCATACATATTGTACTTTTATTTCAGATATCTGAATAATTTGTAATAATGTTATTATACAAAAATTGTACTGGAACATATATCATTTTCTTTCCAGGAATTACAAACATCTATATTACTTTCTGTCAATTAATTGAAAGAAACAAAATGTTCACATTGTTATTACTGCTAAATCACCTGTTTCATACCTGCTTTGCCATTTCTACTTCCTATAACTAAATTAAATTATTGAAACTGAAACATATTTTCTATTATTTCTAATTTCCAATGCATGTAGAACTTGAAAGAAAACTATGCAGTCTCTGGCCATGTGAGTGGTATCTATGGTTTTGTGGGATGGGTACTTTCAAACTTGGGAAAAGCCTAAAAGCAATGAAACCTATTAATTTTGACTGAAGAATGGAATACAGTAACATCCAAGTGCGTGGCGCAGCTCAGGGTTCAACAGAATGCTGTTACATGGTTGGAATTGAATTGAGTGTGTTCTAAAGACAAATTCATGAATTATCATTTTATAAATGCAACAATATTGGACACTGAGGAGAATAGATCAAGGTACTCTCACTCATAGAGCATTACATACATAATGAATTTTAACAGGCATATTTTATTTGTAGCCAATAATGATAGTACCTGCACTAATGGTGCTAAAAATGGCACAGACTTGCTCATACTTGTTAGTTCCCTCTGTTTTGATTCAGGACTACTTTTTGGTTTTGCCCCACCCCTTCCCAGCCATCATCCATTGGTGCTTAAGGAAACTACCTTTCTCAGCGGCAATAGCCACCTCTCCTTTGGGAACAATTCTCGGTGAAGAGCATAAATTCCACTTCGTGAAAATCACACCCAGGTAGCCCATAGTCCAGGCTGTCCTGAACCATTACGTTTCCTTGTAGGCCCAAATGTAATAATGTTCCTCGATTTCTACTGGGGTAGGGAGCCATTTCTTCAATTACGCACTGAGGCAGTTGCACATAGATCTCGCACAATTACATGTTCATGGCAAAGGATTATGGAAATGTCATAAGTGTGGCGGATGGGGTGAAATTCAGATGGTAGAGGCCAAACTCGCTTGTGAGAGGGAAGGGATCATCACAACCAATGGGGAAGAAGCCCTGGTCTCGGTATCAATTGAGAGGCACACACTAACTTAAAATATGTTTTATTATCATGAAGTTCTCTACGATGTGGCCATATCATGGCGGCAGAAGGCCCTTGGAAAGATTATGCACGTCTTACGTAGCACACGATCTCCGCGTAGCTCTCCATCGCGCTGCATCCAACGAACTTGGCGCCAGTCCGACAATCTAACGCTCCAGCAGTGCCAGCTCAAGAAGGTCCCGTGTCTGAGGGTGCATGGAGTTATATGAGCACGGGTCACGTGACACTGATAACGTGAGGGTCGTTTCAGTGTTGCAGATCTTTTGCAAAACACCGTCTCCGACAGCGCCGAGGTCGGTTCCTGCTGACTGCAGTCCATTCTTTGGCTGCTGAGTCGTCAGCAGGTCGACCACTTTATCCGTCCGGACTGTGTCACCGTGACCCGAATAACTCATACCCATGCGTTTACTGAATATGTTTTTGTAAATATAAACAAATATTCCTCCTGTGACAGAAAGATTAAAGTATAGATGTGATAAACAGTTCTCAACACACAGGCATGCACACATATTTTTTTCACATTTTCTCAATTTTTCTTTCAGCCTTTCTGAATATCATAGATGAGCAAAACATCCCCTTATAGAGAATTTTTCAGAGAAAATTTGGGTTCCTTTTTTCAGCAAATATGTTTGAGTATTTCTGTAATATGCAGTTTCGGGCATATTTACACATGAAAACTTTTGAGTTACCAAGGAAATTCATAATTAATCATTCGAAACATTTCTGTTAAGAATTACATTAAAATGTGAAATACACCTGTAATGTGTGACAACTAACCATTGAGAATTCCTTTCTTTCTGTTTGAGGAACATGTCTTTTACTTTCCCGTATACATACGTACTAGCGTACCCGTGCGAGAACTCTCGCATTTTAAATCCCACCCTTTCCCTATCCATTTGTCTATCCGTTCCATAAATGAGAGGAACTACTAATGTACTTACAGAATATCAAACAAAATAACAGTGCAATTGATGTTTGAAACAAATTTTCAATTAAAGTTTATTCAACATTATAGAGAGATGTTCTTGAAACAATTCATACTTCTTTAAAAACATTTGAAGAAAATTTTTCAATCTTTCTTGAGAGTTAGCTTTTCGCTTTCCTTTATAGTCAAATAATAGAAAAGGTTTTTACTCTTGAGAAAGCCTAGTAAAGTAGTGCGAAAATACCGGATCGGGCAAGAACAGACCTACTCATTGCAATATTATTTAACTTTCCTTGATTTGTTATGAAGAACCGAGTGGGTTTTGGAGAGTCAGGGTGTCAGCATTGCTGGGGTGAGAAAATTGAAAAATTATTTGTATACTAAAAAGTATTGAATTGTTTTCTGCGTCCTTACGTACCCCAAGAAAAGCAATTCCGAGTCAAAAAATAATCAAACTAATGTTTTCACCTTTGAGTACTATCCTTCTATTTTCATTCTAAGAGGGAAAGTAGTTAACGAAACGTGTTTATTTGTTTAAAATATATAAAGGTAAATTGCAATGTACTAACACAATTACAAATAAAAATAAAAAAACAATGCAATTAATGTGTAAAAGAAATTTTCAATAAATATTTATTTAATATCATGGAGAATTTGCTTCGAACAATTCCCAACACTTAACTAAAGACATTTGAAGTAATTATTCAATATTCTTTGTCAATTAGGTTTTAGTTTTTCGTGATAGTCACAAAAATATTAGCTTTTTACTTTTGAGAAAGCTAAGTGTCTGAACCCGTTGACTTGAAAATTTCATCGAATGATAACGAAAATATTGGTACAGGTAAAACACAAACACAGTCTTCACTCTTCACTGAACACCCACATCCTTCCACAATTAAGTACACAGCACTTATAGTCCATGAAAAAACGTTAATTGAATAGTTTCACTACACACATAAGAAACAATCTTCATAGGTATGGGTATCAAGCAACTATAATAGTACTTCTAGTTGTTGCTGGAGAGCAAATCTTGAATTAATGATTATGCAAATAAACCTCGTCAGACTGCACAAACTATGGTGTTAACGGAAAGCGTAAATAAAGATTGTCGAATCTAAGCCTTCTAAGCGTGTCGCCACAAAAATTGCTACCAGCAGGAAGGGCTGAAATATTGAGGTGGTCTTGATAGTATTGAAGCGTGGAACCGAAAAGTTAATTGAATGGATCGGGGAATGTCTCATCTTGTAGATTATGGTATGAGAAACGTTTCTTTGAGGCCTTTGGCCGCAAAATTTTACTTTTTAAGGCTGTAAAATGCTTTGTTTATGAGTTATTTGCTTTATTATAGATTAACATGTGATGCGGGTTGCATTTTATATGAATATTTCGATGCGTGTTCTTAAAGAAATCATCCATATTTTTAAAGTCAAGATGGAATTCGTCAAGTCTCCGTGAAATTCTCTTTCTTTAGAGCCCTCATTTATAAAGATTGGTTGCATGTGAGAGCCGGAACCCAAAGGTATACTACTGAAATAATACAGGAAGACGATATGCAGAGTAATACACGTAGTAAAGGGAAAGTTAAGTAATGCTACGCGAAAAATGGAGGATTTTCGTCAGAAAAAAATTCATTGCCAGGCCCTGAAAACGAAAAAGTGAATAAATCCAGTTGTTAAATTAATTTTAAAAAATACTTTAACACGTGGTGTAGCCAGAATTCCTGTTTTGTGTGTCCTTGATACCGAAAAACACAAAAGATGGAAAAACGTCCGTCAGTCTCTCTGCCTGTCCGTCTGTCCGTCGACTCCAAAATTATTCTTAAATTTCTTGCAAGAATAGAGTAAAATACACTTAAGTGACATAGTCCGATTTTCACGGTTGACTAAATTCTCGAAAATTGCAAGTTTGATTTCTTCGTTGTCATTTTTCAGCTACAAAATTAAATATATAGATTTTCCCTTTAAATTAAATTTTTTCACCTTAGAGAGATCTTTCATTTAGGCCATGTACATTGTTTTGAAGATTATAGTAGTTTTCGCGCAATATATGCAATTTCAAAAAATTTCAAACAAGATTTTCTCAAAAACGGCTCCAAAATTTTTCTTTAAACGTTTGGTAGATATAGTGCTAAATGTATTCTATGAGATGACAAACGCTCAATTGCTCTATCCTTTAAAAAAATCCAAAAATGTAGTTCTTTTGACTTGTCTCTCACGTCACTGCCATTCTGTAGCACCACTAGTTTTGGTCTTCCAGTATGTTGGCATTTCCGTCCTCCCAAATAAGGAGTAATATACGTAATATAGGGAAAGCTATGTAATGCTGCGGAAAATGGATTTCGAGATTGGAAATACAGGTTTTGGGGTCCCCTGATACCGAAAAAGTGTCTGTCTGTCCGTCCGTCCGTCCGTCCGTCAGTCAGTCTGTGAACAACATTAGCGCCTAAACCTTACGTACGATTTCTTCTAAAATGGATATTCCCCAGTCGATCTGCTTCCACTTGAGACGCCGCGATTTTGACAAACATTCTTCAAAATTTGGGGGTACTTTACAAGAAGGCCCCTGACATATTCAAGAATTTCTCAAAAACGGCTCCAATTTTTTTCTTTTAGAAAATTAAGAAAATGTTTAAAAAAAAACAAATTTGGGATGCTATAGTTGGCAGCTGGCAAGAGTGTATTGCCACATTGTCATCCTTTGCGTCTACGGTAAAGGTGGGTCGTCTTACTTCTCGACTAGCTCAGAAGGTAGAAAGGTGGCCTGAAAATGAGGGATGACGGGTGGACGTTGTTTCGATTGAAATAAAAAATGTTAGAATAAGGTTAACATAAAGTGTTAATGACTCATAAAATTTGCAATAATGATAAAAGTCATATCTCGAGCTCGTAAAACTTTCCCCACGATTAAACCAAAATAAATTCTTAAAATTAAAATTATAAAATTCTTTACGATGATTATTTTAAGGGCCAATGCGCGGCTTAGAATCCGTTTATTAAGCACCAATTGAGAACTGAATGTCTGAGTCCAAAAGTTCGTTTTATTTTGGCGCCTGAGGGGCAGTTGAGGGCTTACAGCTAAGCTCTTTCGTACACATCACGGTGTAAGATATATAGGTGTGTCAACTAGCCGCCTTTTGGACAAAATTTTTGAAGCCAGTTTGAGGCTAGTTCCTCGCTTATCCGTACGGTGCGCACGGTCGAATTGGGCATTGATGATGGCGTCTCGCGATTTAGTGGCTTCCACCAGAGGTTACAAAGCTACTAAATGGATCACCATCTTGTCCCAAAAATGCCCGAGTCGTTCTCAGCGCTTACGTAGCGAGAACTGTGAGAACTAACCTCACATTAGCTTCAGTTTTAGACCGGGAGTGAACCCACCTATATCTCTTTTACACCGTGGTACACATCACCGTAATAGCAGCGGAGGTCACTGCTCCGCTCGGCTGGTCGGTTTCCCTCAGAGGACGACTCTGGAGATCGCTACGGCTGGGACGGCGGCCAGATCAAGGCCGCGCAGGCGGAAGTTGGCGGCCGGGGAGCAAAGCTTCTCTCAGCTGGCCGGCTTGACGCCACCAGACAATGCTTCTCTGGTATCTATTGACGAGTAAGGCAGCGGTCGCTACGGTTCCCGAAGTCACTTCCGCGTGATTATGCTAAATACTGGCACAGAATAATTTATCACGACTACACGACAGACTACTCTACTCTTAGCAATTTTGGAAAGCTAAGTAGTACTGTCCTTCAGTTTTCCCAAGTTGCATGTTAGCAACAGCAGATTTCGTTGCACTCTGTAATTGGATTTTATAAAATTAACGGACTCACAAACGTAATGAATTTAGTGAATAATTACTTCGTCCACTAAATTGAAGCCAAGCTCATGTAAACCGGTAACACTGCGGTTTAAAAATGTTCTAAGCCTGAAGTTGCAAAAGTAACCCAAGTGGCTACGCGCAGAGGTGCGAGCGCAGTAAGTGATCAGAAAAAAACACGTCTGAGGCAGTGGCGTAGCGTGACTCGCACGTTTGGGGATGCTCAACAATAACACACAACTACATTTAACAGGCAAACGCAACACAAGGCAGGCACACTGGAACTACTTCCACGATCTCGATTGCTTACGACCAGCATACGACGGTGTAGGCGCTTCCCACAAAATCCTCACAGCAGTCAGGACTGCCGATGGCTTGAAAGCACGCTCAGCTCAGCTTTAATTCTTATACGCGAATGGCAATGAGACCACTTGTTAATTTATACATTGCAGACTAAAATAATATGTAATTTATTTAAGGAATAATTCAATTTTGTGCATATTAATTAAGAAATGGTAGACAGGCACTATTTCTACAGATTGTGCCCATGACCAAGCGGGGACTCCCGAGTGTGAGTGAGAGAGAGAAAATTTACTGACCGCCTGAAGTGTGCTGCACTCTCGTGCACAAACGAGCAACTTGCTCATTAGACTCTTTCCGCAGTGCAGCCGCAGTGGATGCTAGCGTAAAGCAGTCGGTTTTCTCTGGGCCAGCGGTGAAGAGGGGAGAGGGGAACCTCGCCATCTGCGCATGCGTCATTGCTCGTCGCAATCTCGCGGCAAACGCTAGAAGCATTTTAGCTTCCAAGCAATCACAGGCCAGCTTCAACGACCCGCGGAATTCAATCATAAGAAATCAATTTAAAATTAATACAAAACGTGTTTCTCTCAACGAACCACTTGTAAGATTATCAATACAGTGTTTAGGGTTCTTTATTAACATTATACACGGGGATGCTCAGCATCTCAGCGCCCCCTGACGCTACGCCACTTGTCTGAGAACTCCAACCTCCGCAAGTATTACTCCCTTCTCCCTTTTCTCCCTCTGTCTCTCCTCACGCGAGCGTCCGCGAAAGCCCGTTTCCTCCTCCCAGAATCCCAGACGTTCCAGAAAGTTATCCAAAATTTCCGAATCTAGTCGGCTAAACTAAAGTGTTCAGTGAAAATCTCTTGCCCAATCGCTGAAGGCGTTCGAACAAGGAAATCCGAGTGGAAATTTTTCAGTATCTTCTATCTCTCATTTGTCTTTCTTTCACTGTGTTTACGAAAACACGTGTGGGTCCTAGCAGCGTCGCAGAAGAAGGCCCACATAATTAATAATTCCTGTTAATTGCCACTGAGTGTCGCCGCAGAAGCTCGAAGGGGATTTCCGACACTGGCTTGTCAGCTAGGTCGAATTCAGTCGCTGTCTGGAGGAGAATTCTAGCGGCCGGCTGCTCTGATCGGTAGTTTTCTGTGGTTTCTCCGATCAACACCAGGCGAATGCCGGAGCAGTACCCTAACAAACGGGCCACGGACCGCGCGCGATCTTTTCTTCCTCTTCCTTGTCCTCTCCTCTCCTCTTACACACACACACACTTACACTAACATGCACTACCACTCATGCCGGCTGACCGGTCGGGAGCTTACAGCTTGTCCCGGCTGGGGAGGTGCCCCGCTAGTGGGAGATACCTGGTTGAGGGGCAAACCGCGCTAGTCGACGGTAGATCGGCGCCAGATCTCGCCATCCAGCGGGGAAAAAAGCATCACCACCTCCCGAGAAAAACACGCACTACACTTACGGGACTAATGACCTAAGTAGTTGACGCGCCCGGAAACACGAATCAATCAATCGAAGGGGATGGCTGTAAGCTTTCTGAAAGGGCGCTTTTGGGATGATAAACGAACGGGGCAGTGGTCGTCCCCGCGGAGGGTCTGGTGTCGCGTGCGTCGCAGCTGCGCGTAACAAATTGGAAAGAGGGGAGTCGCGAGCGAGTTGGTGCCGGTGAGGCGCGCGAGGTCTCGTTGTGGCAGATTACTACAAGAAAACGACCCAAATTAATATTATTTAAATGTAACGTATTCGGTAACGCCACAACACGGCACGTTGGAAGACCTAGCCGAGACTGAAGGAAACAGAATACTAATACGTGAAAGTCTGTGCCATTCTGTAGCACCACTATAGTGCGATTTTTCTAACTCCGCCTCTCGAGCCCCTGTATCAACGATGGAATATCACACGCCATTTTGCGTCTTTCTCGGTCCTGCCGCTAGGAGTGACATGGCTGCAAGCACTGCTTGATACGGTTGTGATCATGCGATACCTAGCGGCGCGACTGAGAAAGACGCGAAATGCCTTGACATTCCATTGTGAAGACGAGAGGCAGAGTTAGAAAAATCGCAGTATAGTTGGGTATAGTTGGGAAAAATCGCAGTATAGCCAGATATAGCAGTATATCTGGCGCCGACCTACCTCTGTGGAGTATTCAGCCATGAAATTCAACATTAAATGATTCCATAAAAAATTGTTCGATATGGTGTTTCGGAAATTCTCAAAATAATCGGGAAACTAAACTAGTGGTGCTAGAACAGAACATACTTTCTCGCCCTATTTTCACGCAAAATTACGTAAAAGGCAGTGGCGTGCATTCCAGGTAAGCTAGATACGCTGCGCCTACCTTGGAGAAAAGACAGTTAAATGTAATTATTATATTTTGAAATCACCACTCTCGCCGTAGACAACTAAGCTTGTTTTTTTTTAAATTTTGCCAATAAGGGTACAGTCTCACGCGTGGTCTCGCGTAGACGCGCGGCCCTGCATTGAGCATACACCGCCGTTGTCTTATTACTGGTTTGAACGTACATCGCTGAATATCTTTTCGTTTTGTCCCCCAAACAGGCTCCAAGTCGCACTCTTGCTATTTACAGAGCTTACCCACCCAAATTGGTCAACGTTCCTGGTAAAAAGTACTAAAGTTGTCAAAAAATTGTACATGACCTTACTTCAAAATCTATCTTTAAGGAACATATTTCATTAAGGGAAAAAATCTCTGTAATATTTTAATTGAACGCCGGAAAATTTTTAAACTTATGCAATTTTCGACAAATCAGGGTATTCAACGTGCATGAGTCCTGCACTATTCTTTTAAACGTCCTTCACTCCATCAAAAAAAATGTTGCATTTGGTTGCGTGAAAAAGGGCACAAAAAACGTGCCGGGTATAGCCTTCCACATGCAAGTATTGTTTAGGAATTGCTTTGCTAATTATTTAAAAATATGCAATTTATATTGAAGTAATGTTTTTTTAGCTTTTCAAAAGATCCGTAAATACGCGGGAAATGGATTGCGGCTGTGAGAAGGTAGATCTGGTCTCCAAAGTATTATTCTTATGCTTAGTGCGTTTTAAAAGTGATGATTTTGATCGCACGTCTTTGGCTTGTGTGCGATTAAAGACAGGAACTGTCGCCTTAGCTTTTCCTGCTTTTCCGCTGTATTTGCAACCTTGCAGAGATCTGCACTTTCAATGTATTGTCAATATATTTTAGTTTGAATAAACACTTGAACATTCTTATTATCTACACAAATATAATCTTTGTATACAACATTCTTCTGAAACATCTAACACTATCACAGTTCTACAATAATGCTTGGTGACACACACACTTGAATATTTTTAATAACGTTCTACATACGTCAAAAAGTCAAAGAGATTACATAAAAGAAAGTCAATGAACAAGTTATTAAATAAACAAAAGAATTCACAATATCAACATAAACGGTGAAATTTTGTGACTTGTATGTTATTTATATTGCCCTACAATTGATGTCATCCAACAGAATTAAAGTAATATTTCCACATGGACTTTGGAAATTATGTAATACATAGGCTCACATGGTAAGTTACATATTATGTTATTATTTCAATATAATATGCTCAAAATTAGCTGTAATCTTAAAGTAAATGTACCTACAAATATTGTTCTAAAAATGACTGAGCAAATAATGGTAACTGCCTTCACGCACGAAGAAACACGGGCCCTAGTATAACATGTGTACTAAAATCCTAAATACAGACAGTGGGACGTTTTGCTCACTGATTTGAAATAGGAACACAATTAGCAAGAATTATATTTTGTATTTTAATACTAGACACAGCTAGCTTTCAAACTATTTTTTGTCTGAATTTTAAGCGTACTAGTAGGATCGTGCTTGCACTGCGAACCCTTATTTTGCAGAGAACTATCTCAAAGAATGAAATATTCATAGTTTTTTCATAATAAAAAATATTACATTTTGCTTGTCTATAGCGAAACTTTCGCAAGGAAGGTTGTGCCAATATGGCAGCGCGCGCAATTGCGACGGCTTCACCGAACTGTGCAAGAAGAGATACGTAGGGGCGACTCTATGTATAAGTACTCTTTGGTAGATACAGATATGCATAAGGTATGATATTGTCGTTTCAAATGCATTCACAATGCGATATATTGGATGGCATTTAGTTCTGTTCTGGATGTTCAATTTATAAGTGAAAATATCCTTTCTTGCCACTATGATGTGCTGGAAATAATGCGAGCAGTTAGGCCAACAAAAATGCGAGAAAGTATGTGCTGTTCCGCTCCACTAGTTTGCCCAAGCATTTCAATTCTTTATCTACACTACTTTTTCTGACAATATATAATTATTACACATGTGATCCTCCTTGCTCTCGAAATTTTATAACACGTATTATCACGCATTAGATTTCCTCTGCTCTGGTGGTAATATAAACTATTGGTGCTAAAACGGCATGTACTTTCTCGCCTTTAGTAATGATTATGTAATACTACATATACCAGAATTTATCTACGAATTAACACATCTCAGTCGTCACTCTTTGTAAAACTCATTGCGAATGGTAGAATAGTTGGTGCGAAAACTAAATATTTTCAATATCAACACAAATTTGACAATTGTAATTCCTTTTCATACAACTAAATCATGTCACAACAATGAGACATAATTCACAGAAATTCGCCAGCGCGACGGGCAATACCATTGTTGCATTCCAATCTGAAGACTAGCAATTTTTATTTTATATAGTATTTCAAATAGGTTTTAATGAATTTCTAAAAGATTAATTTGCAAACGTACAGGTCCCAATGTAATAAATGAACAAAGGAACATGAAAATATACACACTTTCTAACTTCCTAGCATTAAACTACCTCTAAACACCTCTAAAATTATGATCACGAAGCGCAGTAAATTTGGAGCGGGTGACATTGTTGGTAGCCAAATTACAAAAAAATACTCATGTTTTCAAAAAATTCAACATGATTTTATTCGAGGAACTGTTTTTTAATTAACACATTTCCTTAAGAAAAATGTATCTTCGCAATTGTAATTATAGGAAGACGCCAAACATTTTTAAATTTTTTAAAATGTTCATAAAATTAGTCATTTTAACGAACATGAGACCTGCACCATTCTCTTAAGCGTCCTTTACGCTATCTAAGGTCTAAATTTAATACATAAATAAAAATTGTGGAGTTTTTAAGAAAAAATGGTTTAAAGAAAATAAAAATTATCCATTTTTGACCCAAAATTTCGCAAAAATTACTAATGTTTATGAAAAATTTAACATCACATTATTTTTAGATGTTGTTTATGAACACATTTCATTGAAAAAAGAATTGTTTATCTTCATAATTGTAGTTGTAGGACGAACAAACTTTTAATTGTTTTCAATTGTCCAAAAACCAGAATTTTCGATGAACACGAGACCTGCGCCGTTATCTTAAACGTCCTTCACACTATCCAATAACAAAGTTTATTTAAAAACGTTGGAGCCATTTTTTGAAACTTTTGAAAATACCCCAGGAGCTTCATGTAAGTATCCCCGAAAATTAAAATATCGGTTTCAAATTCAAGATGCCGCAATATCAGCCAAATCAATTGCGGGATATCGACTTTGGAGAAAATCGACTGAAGGACGGAGGGACGTTTTGCCGTCAATCGATTTTTCCGTAACAAGGACCCACAAAACATGGATTCTGACTACACCACGTGTTAGAGGATTTGTTTTTAAATTTAGCAACTGGATTTATCCACTTTTCAGCCGATTTTCTCCAAGATTTATATTCCCCAATCGATTTGGCCGATGTTGTGGCCCATTGAATTTGAAATAGATATTCTAATTCTAGGTAGTACTTTCCATCAAGCCCCTGGGACATTTTCAAAGTCTTCAATGGCTCCATCGTTGTTTATTAAATTTTGTTGTTGGTTAGTGTAGAGAACGTTTAAGAGAATGGTGCAGGTCTTATTTTCGTTGAAAACTCTTGATTTTTCGAAAATTGCAAAAATTCAAAATTTTCTTGGCGTCTTCCTACAACTAAAAGATTAAAGGAAGAGTTTCCCCTTAATGAAATGTGTTCCTTAAAGATAGATTTCGAAATAAGGTCATGTACATTTTTTCGCATTTTTGAGTATTTTTCGCATAATTTTGCGTGAAATAGGCAATTTTTAATTTTGTTCAAACAATTTTTTCTCAAAAACTGCTTCATCTTTTTTATGAAATTTTGTTGTTGGATAGCGCGAAGAACGTTTAAGACAATGGTGCAGGTCTCATGTTCATTAAATACTTTGATTTTTCGAAAATGGAAAAATTTCAATTTTTTTTCGGCTCTTGCAACTACAGTTTGAACATAATTCCCCCCCCCCTTAATGAAATGTGTTCATGAAAAACAGATCTAAAAATGATGTTACGTTTAAATTTTCAAAACATGAGTATTTTTTACGAAATTTTGTGTCAAACATAGACAACTTTTATTTTCTTTTAACTATTTCTTCATAAAAATGGCACATCATTTTTTTTATTAAATTTAGATCTTAGATAGCGTAAATGGCTGTTAAAAGAATAATGCAGGTCTCATGTTCGTTAAAATGTCTGATTTTTCGGGGGAAAAAAAGTTTTCAACATCTTCCTACAGCTACAATTGTGAAGATGCAATTTCTTTTCTTTTTTATGACATGTGATCCTCAAAAACAGATCTTTAAATAAGGTTCATTTTTTTAAAAACTATGTGTATTTTTTGTGTAATTCGGTGACAAACATAGACGCCCGCTCCGAATATACTGTACTTAGTGAACCTAATTCCAGGCAGTTGGATGCTTCGTAAGTTAGAATTGTTTATTATTTAATATTTCTTTGTTCCTTTCTTACATTCGAGCTTTTTTTTAACGTTTACAAATTAATCTTTTAGAAATTATTTAAAATGCATAAAATAAAAATTGCTAGCCTTCAGGGAATATCAGATTGGAATGCAACAATGGCTTGACAACAATGTCTCAGGAGCTAATTTCTGTGATTTTATCTGATGATCTTTCTGTTGGGGCATGATTCACCTGAATGAAAAGCAGTTATAATTATCAAATTTGAATTGATATTTGCTTGAAAATATTTAGTTTTTGCAACAAATTTTTTGATTCAAATGATTTGCAATGAGTTTTACAAAAAAAGATGACTGAAATGTGTTAATTTGGAAAGAAATTGTGGAAAGAGTATTACATAGCTATGACTAAAGGAGAGACACAACATGCTGTTTTAGCACCACCAATCACTTTCTTGCTACCGCTTAAGCAGTAGAGAGAAAGTAATCTAATGCTGTGTGGAAAAACAAAATTTGGCAGGAAAACTCTTTAACGAGTCCAAGTTTACCATCTATAGACAAAGTGTAACAATATGAAACAATAGAAACAAAATATTTTTGTAGAAAGAATTTCTTCTGGTAACATAGTACATACCTAAGTAATATTATATGCAGATATCTTGGAATAAATATTACAAACTTCTACAGCATGTAGGAGGGTCAAAAATGTTCTTTTTTTCCCCAAGGAACACATGCATATCACAGAGTTCTCTGCACATATCATGTTGCCTAAGAACAAGGAAAAATACTTAGGCTATATCTGTAACTCCATTATATGAAATTTCTCATGCATGTTTGTTGGTCAGAAGTGTTCATTTTTGCCCCATCTGCATGCTGTGAGAGTTTGAAACTTGTATTCTGAAACACCTGTATTGTTTATTGTAAAGAGAATTATATCAGCTTATAATATTTTCATTTAATTTTAATACAACAAAAATATATGTATATGTTGTTCTGTTTCAGAGCCATCCCTTCGTTCACCCCAGACCCTTCTCCAGAGGAAGAAGGCTGCTGTGGTGCATGCTCCTCACCCAGCAAAATACCAAACATAAGCACAGAAATTTTCAAAGAGATTGCCGATACATGAAGCAAAAACCACTTGTCATAGCAGGGCTTACGAGTGCATACAATCTATTTTCAATCTACAGATTTTGTGCATATCAATGAGACATTAGCTGAATTTATATTGACTAAACAATGTATTGTAATCGTCCCTGAACTGATAATCTGCTTATGTTTTCATGAAAGAGGTTTTGTCGATGCAGTTACAAATACTGGTACAAGGTAGTTACAAACAAAATTTGTTCAATTTTCTACACAAAATTACATTGTTTTTGTAACACAGTCTTCAATCATTTTTTTTTGTCTGTTTGGAAGTCAGTGGGCCAATGTTTTAATAAGTCAAAAATTTCAAGCAGTGACATTATATTTGAGCCTCCCAGAAAATATTTCAGTAGTTTCGTGCAATATGTTTAGCATTGATGAATCCATCAACATATTATCTTTAATCCAGCGGTTATGATTCAAAAACCTTTTTCAGGAAGATTTTGCAGTTCGGTAGGAATTGGCTTCTGTTTGTTATTGGTTATTGTCAATGTAAATGTGAATTAGATGAAGCAAACAATCTCTAGCACAAACTAATTTTCATATTTTTTAGCTAGTTCAAATTCAAAGGTCCAACATTTTATTACAAACGCCCATTAAAGAATAATTCAATTGGAAGAAATTTATTAGCTGGAGGTACATTTTGTAAGAAGAGGCTAGTGGCTGATTATGCTTTAAGACTGACATATGAAATTATCAAAATGTTTACTTTAGCATACAGTAGCAAACGAAAGGTAAGCCATAGAGTAAGGAGAGATAAGGGAAAAGAGGAAGCAGAATAGCTGAATTTGCACTAATTACAGGCCTACCTAATAGAAAAAGCAACTTGTAAAATAAGCGTTTGATTGCTTAACAAATAAGTAAGAAAACATTGTTTATTAATAAATATGCATCTATTTTAATAATTTTTATGATATTCAAAGAAACTAACAAAATTTTGTTGTCAAATTTTAAGTATAATGTATTATTACAATATGTATTTAACTGTCACTGGAGGATGAACACTTCCATTGCTCCCAGATATGTGATGGATAACTAATTTCCCTTTTACCAGAGCAATAACTTAAGATAGCTTTAAAATTGGACTGATTCATTGGAAAGTTGATTAAACCAAATCACTGACAAATTTTCTGTGTAATAACTCATATATCATTGCCAGTGGTGCAACCTAGCCTTTTTTTGGTGGTGACGGGGGTGGAGGGGGGGTCTGTTGATGTTGTGTCCATCTTTTGTTGTCGTATAAAGACTTTCATTTACACTGTATTTAATATTCATTTTAACTTGTTGGTTTATAGTTATTTATAACTAGGGCGGATTTTGATGACATAATACATCGCCAAAAATAATCAATAAAATCCTCCTAAAATGAATTAAAAATTTCTTAAAAGCAAAGAAAAATGTAAAAAATGTTATCAAAACCAGTTCAGATGAACAACTCAAGTTGTTGGATACATTACTGGTGTCATTGAGGCAACTTCTATTCATTCAAGTGAACTCAGCTTTGAAACGTTTGGTTTGGGCTATTCTTTACCAGGAAATCTCTGTTTTTAGTTATCCCAAAATCACTCGAAGTGACAATGACGCTGAGAGGCGTCACAGTAACCTTAGTTGACATATTCACAACAGCTGACATTACAACTTCTGAGCAAAGAAATTGAATAGGCTACCAGGTATAGGCATTCAGGAATCCTGTGGAGAACATTTGTTGCATCTCGTAAATATTATTTGAATTAAGTACCATTATAATGACATTTAGACTGATGAATTCAGTGAAAAATGCATGAAAAGGACAGGAAAAGGTTAAAAAATGACTTATTAGCTGAAATCGATGCAAAATGCCAAAAAAAAAGTGAAATGTAAAAATGGGTAATTTCCTTTTGTCGTAACATAAAATGTGTTACTGTACTAAACAGCATTTTTCTAAAGTGAAAAGGAAAAAATAACATTTCATTAAAATCCGCTCCAATTCATAACATATTCATTTAAGTTTTTGAATGACTTCTCTTATATAATAAATACTAAAAACTATTTTATGAATATCTCTCATTGGCAAGGGGAGCTAAAGTTACAGGAGCCTTGGAGCTCCTCTTCCCCACCCTTCGGTTACATCACTGATAATTGCTTAATTTATATTTGATCCAGTGACTGTTGAGAGTAACACTGGGTTGATGTGGATCTGTAACACAGCATCACATTCAATGGGATGATGTCTTTGACTCAGAAACTTTTAATTAAAATTAATTTTTCTTGAAATACAGCAATATTTCACAATATGAATGAGAATATTTAAATTCAGATTTCAAAATAACTTAGCAGATAAAAGCAGAAAGCCATATTGTCCTTAAAACCCCTTTCTCCTTTTCATCCATGGGAAGTTCACTCAAACTGAATGTTTTACAATGTCAGTACATTTAATTCCCACTACCTTTGTTCTTCTGAATGTAACAATGATATATTTTTATATTTCTTGATATCATCAAGACATGTTCCATTTCTCTTGAGTAAATTTTTTAAATGAAATACGATAGTGTAGTTGTGTGACACGACAAAATCAAACTGGTAGACAGCAGCACTAAGACAGAAATTTTCTGATGGGGTAATCCTCAAATATTATCAATCCTCAGTTAAAATCTGCTTGAACATCATAAAAGTTTATCAGTATTCAAAACAAGTCTATCAAAAAAATTTGAAATATGATACAACATTGATAATGCACAAGAACAATGATGAATCACAGCACATAGAAATGCTTCTAAGTGGAAAAGCTGTATTGCTCTGAGTGGTTGGAGTGATGTACTACACCAAAGGGAAACGGCACTTGCATTTCAGTCTCCATGTCAGCTTCACTATATTGCACTAAAAGAACTTCCATTCAGAAAGTTAAGTCAAGGAAGACAAATTGGGATATCTCACTGAGTCTCAATGCTTGGGTTTCTATTTTTCTTACTTTCAGGATGTTGATTTCTGCCTTTACATTTGAAAACAGAATCACATTTGAAGAAGGATTTTCCTTGTATGGTTTTTTCAATAACGTCTACCTTCTCGCCTTTCATTTAATGCTAATGCATATGCATAACTTTAGCACATTTCCAAGATAAAACATTATCCTTTTAATAAGATTGATTTAAAATTTTCAAAATTCGGGAAGAAGTTAATACAAAGGTAAGTCAAAAGTAAAGGCAATTAAAAAAAAATTGTTTTTATTGTGAAAGAATGAATATACTAAGTAAAAACATTTCTAGATGTAATATCCCTAAACTTCTAAGCTCTTGGCCCATTTTTTGAGAAGCTACTTCATTTCGTCCAGGAAGAAGCTTTGTGACATTGTGTGCAGACTTTCACCATACTGTTGTCTTTTTCTGTATTCTGTGAATAATCGCTATGGACTTAGTCCATTCAGAATGCAGAAAATGTAACAATCCTCTCATTTCTTTCTTGGAGCACAAGAACAATGGGGCACTCATGTTGAAGTGCAATTCATCATCATACAAAGTGTACAAGGAATCTTTCAGTTTAGTTTATGCCTTGGAACAATCAGTGCTGCCTACCAGTGGAATTGAGAAAATAAAAGTGTCTTTACTTCTTGACTTCCCCTTGTATAAATGTTTATAAGGAAGAACAAAATCAAAAGATTAAATAAAAAAAATTAATGTGACTCTGACTTCACTTTAACTCAGTGGAGAAGTACAAAATATTGTTATCTGTGAAAAAGTAATTTAATCTATGACCAAATATGACTGACCCATGTCTGAAATTTTGGTCATAAATTATATCACTGTAGAAGTTTCCGGTCTTTTCCGTCTTGTTTTTAAGGAAACTTCTAAGTGCAGAAGGCCTTATTTACAATATACGTTCTTTTTTCTATATGTTGTTATTCTTATCTTGTAAATTTTTTAATAATCTTGTATATAAATTTGAAAAAAAGGTACAAGTGGAAAGGACAAAGTAAAAGGAAATTAGTCAAATTGAGTATTTTAAATGTTTGATTATCGTTTTTGAAAATATTTATAGAACAAAATCACCCATTCACAGTTTAACCCATGTATTTGCAAAAAAATATCCCAATTTACTGACCATTTCTACTTCCTTTCTACTGATGAAAACTTGTGGTGCTCTCGTTAATGTTGTCAATGATTTCAGTAAAGCTGCTCAGCAAAAATTTGGGTTTTGCTTAGATAATAGTTTAGATAAGAATTAAGAAGCATGAACCATGAAGCATCTTGATATCACGAAGCATGTTATTCATAATAGTGTTCAAGTTGCATTACACTAAAGTTGCTTTTGAACATAAGTGTCCTGCTTCATTAAATGCATTCTAATGCAATTTGTTCAATTTATTGACATGTATCACATTAACTTAAAATTCACATACTGTCAGCTCCTGCATCAATGTAAATCCTAACTATGAAATAATGAATATATGCAACTGTCATTTCGGAAACATGAAGGGCATTGAAATGGTCCCATGGCTCAATAATTTTTCTCAGACCTTGTCAAACCATGAAATCTTACAATGAAATCAATTAGATTGTTTTACGAAACTGCAAAAATGCATGGATGTTTTTCCTCAAACAAATGTACCTAAATTCAACAGAGGTGGATCCAGAAAGTATTTCAGGGGAAAAGTGGGCAAATTGAATTTGAACACTTCTCCCTTAAATATTTTGAAAATAATTTTTTTTAAATTTTGAATTTATAGCACGAAATAAAAAAATGTGTATTCATACTTTGGAATACAATGCAATCAATGTGCAGTAATTGTTTTGAATAAATCAAGTGTAACTAAAAAGAATTCAGGGAACATGCCCTTCCTTCTCATAATCCAAAATTAATTTGTGGGGACTCTTCTCCCCACTTCCGTCCAGATCTGCCACTGAGATTCAAAGACTTCTTAAAATTTTCTTTTTCCTTGTTTTCCAAACGAAATGTTTTAATTTTACTACTTGTATGTAGAACATTTTACTAATTGTATGTTATACTAGGATATAAAAACAACATCATAACATTAAGAATTTTTGGAGAAATCAACTCCTACAAATGTAAGTTGGTCCTAATTGATAGAACATATGCTATTTTCTATCAAAACATCAGTAAAATTCTTTTTCTTAAATCAAGGATATGAAATTAATTTTTAATCAAGGGATGTAGTTATTACATACAAACTAAATGTATCCTGGCAGTTTATGTTGATACTTCTTCTTTTCAAATTTTGCAGATGCTTCTCATATTCAATTAATGAATAATAAAAAGTTGACAATACTGTAACAGTGTTTTTTTCAATATTGGAAATTTACAATTAAATTTAGTGAACAAATGAAAATATTCAATATAATTATTATTTACTCATGAATATGTTAGTATGAGATAAAGTAGAAATAAAGGTCAAAATAATGTTGGTTTATTTGCTTTTATAACAAGTTTGTTAACATTTGCGTCCAGACATTTATCATGGTGGAGGATTGTAACAATGCACTATTTTAATATTATGCATGATATATTGACAACAGATTTTAGATGTCACTGTAGACCATGGAAATGCATGTTGCAAGTTTTATGCAATCTTTCAACTGCCAATTATATATCCCTGTTCTAAATTATACAATAAGACATATGCTCAAGAAAAGTGAGCTTCTCATGGGAGTATTTCTCCTGGGATGTTCTATTTTTCCCACATTTCTTCTGGTTTGTTCTCTATAGGAGAGTAAAGAGTTATCTTATTTCTGCATCTTTAATATCAGTTTTATTCCTAAGAATTCTCATCTCTTTGTTATTTCTTTTTCCCACATTCTGCATTTTTGCTCCTTTTTATGGCTGTTCAATAACAGAATAGGTAACA
The DNA here is from genome assembly GCA_031308135.1 of Acheta domesticus. Classification (NCBI taxonomy): domain Eukaryota; kingdom Metazoa; phylum Arthropoda; class Insecta; order Orthoptera; family Gryllidae; genus Acheta; species Acheta domesticus. The sequence goes on along the minus strand of JAHLJT010004567.1, from coordinate 500,252 downwards.
CAAATTAATGTGAATGTTCTTTCATTAGCTATAATTGCTTTGATAAAATGTATCTTTTTCTCTGTGAATAAGAAATGTAAGTTATTGTAAATGTTGACATTGTATTGTAATTACACCTCTTTAGGTCTAGAGTTTAAAGAAATTTTTTCAAAGCATTCTGGAAAATGGTACCTTACCTTAATGGTATGATTCTTATGATTAAGAAAAATATCTATTGATCTCTTTATTTATTAAGTTTGATATATTGGATCTGCTATAAATGAGACAAGAAAATTACATTTCCTACTAAGAGAGAGATTGAACCGAATGAAGTTAAATTAATGAACACAATGATGTTAACAATTATGAAATTATTTTCTCTTTTGCAGAAAGAGTATGATATCCATGCATGTGAAGTATTGATCTTGTAGAAATTGCTTAAATGACTCATTTCTCTGGCTCGGTAGTGTTCATATTCTAATACATTGTAACACCTTGGCTTGTATGCAATAGTTTTGTGAATAATATTGCAGATATTTGGCTTTAAGTGCTTTAATTTTTTGCCTTTATTATCAACATAGGTATGCGCAGCCTAAAACAAGAGGGGAGGGGGGCAGTTACATTTCTGGGCCCCGTTTCCTAAGAACCTTTTTTATTTATATACATCATATTTTGATAGGTAAATGAATAAATCATTCTACAAGGAGAATGAAATGATGACTTTAGTGACACAATTACAACATACAATTGATTTTGTGTTAAAACCATTTACATAGTTGGCTGGGAGATGCTCTTCCTCGTGTTTCTTAAAACAATTTCCCAAATCATCAGATTTAAAAAGGGGAAAAACAGTGGTTTAACAAACTTAAAGAAATAAAACGTATTATTTCTTGAGATTAAGGGGCCCATTTCAAATGACTGAAAGCCCCCTTGCCCCCCTCCTTTTGGGCATAGCCCATGGCTACCAGCTTTCAGCAATCAACTGCTCCAAGCTGCTTCACTTGCTCCTTGGAGGAGCACATGTTTCTGTATTTGCATTTGCAGATATTTGTACTTACATATGTAGGGTCATATACACATATAGTACATGAATTTATATATTACTAGTAGCCTATGTAATTTTTATTTTACGTAGACTCAGGTTATTTGGATATTGGTACCGTAAAATCAAGAGACATTGAACACGTTTTACAGTTATAGTTCCAAAACTTTTTTATGGCAGCCCACACACTTGAAAGAGTTTTTTTGTTTGTCTCTGTAGAGGTGAGAGTTCCTCACTCGAGTCGGTCAGCGAGTGACGTTTCTTGGATACATTTTAACTCCTTCACTTGTTATCAGAAACGCCATACTGAACTTTTTTTTTTTTTTCAATGATTACAAAACTTAATTTTTTAACTTGTCTCTCACATCATTAACATTTATATGTGATATTAGTATTAGTATATTAGTATTAGTATTTATGATTACATTTGCTGTAAATAATGTCACATAAAGCTTCTCGAAAACTCAATAGTTTTTGTGAAAATGAGCTCAACATTCCACATTTTCAGAAACACTCAAACGCCATTTTCTAAAAAATGGCTCCAATATTTTTCATCAAACAATTCCAATGGATAGTGCTAATTGCACTGTTTAATATGACATAAAGAGCATTTTGAGGTATTCTTTTGCTTTCTCAAAAACTGCATTTTGTTTCTTAAATATCTCTCACGCTGTTAATATGCACATTTCAAGCGATTTGTAAACACAATTGTATTTGTGTGTTTAAGTGTTTCAAATAACTTCTTATAAAGCGTTTTGAAAACTCAAATATTTGCTGTGGAAAAGGGCTTCAAAATTTGCATTTACAGAAATGCTTAAAACCATTTTCTGAGAAACACTTCCAAATTTTTCAGTGAAAATTGCCATTTAGTAGGAGGTTTTACTCTTCTTTAAAATTCTTAAAGTAATATTTGGTTCTACTTATAGAAAACTGAAAAATGGAGGGAAAAAAAAGGACTTTGGGCGATGACAGCTAGCCAGAATATGCGACAATTCCAAGTAGCTAACCCAGTCCAAGATAAATAGAAAAACTAATAAGAGAAAGTCTGTGTAATTCTGTAGCATCACTAGTTTCTTTAAATGTTTGGAATGGATAGTGCTTAATGTACTCTGTCAGTTGACATGAATATCATTTTCTTTTGTCTGTATTCTTTTGTTTTGTAATATTTTTTGACTTTTCACTTATCTCATTAATATTTACCTTACTAGCTATTTGTTCATATTATTACATTTATGAGTACAAGTGCTTTAAATGATGTCTGATGAAGTTTCCAGAAAACTCAAAAAGTCTTCTGTGAAAAAGCTTCATTCCACACTTTCAGAAATGCTCAAATGTAATTTTCTCAAACTTGGCTCCAAATTTTTTTCTCTCAAGTTTTCATACAAATAATTCAAATTGCACTGTTTACGATGACTTAAAATTATTTTTCTGTATTCTTTTATTTTTACAAAATTTACACAAATGTGTTTTTTTAAATATCTCACTTCTTTAATTTGCTCATTTCTAGTGATTTTTATACATTATTGTATTTGTGAGTGAAGTGCTTCAAAAGACCTCCAATAAAGTTTTTCGAAAATTCAAAAGATTTCTGTGAGAACACTTCAAATTTTGCATTTACACACGAGCTTAAACAATATTTTCTTAGAACAGCTCCAAATTTTTCAACGAAAATTTCCCTACAGGAGGAGTTCTTATTCTTAAAGTAATATTATGGTTCTATTATTAGGAAACCAAAATATTGAGAAAATAAAAAAAAAAAAAAAATGTACTTTGACAGGCTATAGATGGCAGTTAGCTTGAGTATGTGGCAAGTCCAAAAAGCTTACCCAGATCAAAACTAGTGGTGTTACAGAATGGCACAGACTTTCCCGTATTAGTTTTTTATTTCCTTGGGTCTGGGCTAGCTAACTGGAATTGCCACATACTCTTGGCAGCTAACATCTATCACACGCAGAAAGTGCATTTTTTTGACATTTTCTCAATTTTTCGGTTTTCCAATGTTACTTTTAGAATATTAAAGAACACAAAAACCTCATCCTAAATGGCAATTTTCTTTTGAAAATTTGTAGCCATTTTGAAGAAAATGGCGTTTAAGCGCTACTAAAATATGCGTAATTTGAAGCTCTTTTTCACAGACAATTTTTGAGTTATCAGGAAACTTCATTTTAAGTCATATGAAGCACTTATACTCACAAATATAATAATGTTTACAAATTGCTGGTAATGTGCTTATTAAGGTGTGAGAGATCTTTAAAAAAAATACATTTGTGTAATTTTTGAAAAAACAAAAAATACCTCAAAATAAACTTTACGTCATATTTAAGAGTGCAATTAGCACTATCCGTTCGATAAGTTTGGGGCCATTTATGAGAAAATGGCGTTTGAGCGTTTCTCAAAATGCGGAATTTTGAGCTAGTATTCACAGAAACGGTTGAGTTTTCGAGGAAACTTTACTTGACATTATTTAAAGCACATGTACTCGTAAATATAACAATGTTAACAAATCGCCGCTAATGCATACCGCGACACGCATAGTGTAGGCGCTATGTGTGTTCACACGATGTTGTCCAGTAGGACTACGAAGACTACAGTCCGGTAGACTTCGAGGACTTCGTACTTTTCGTACATTTTACTTTCCCCATATACATAAGTATATACTGAGTAATATTCGTAGTATAGGGACGTGCAACTGCGGGTTTATGCTGGGAAAAAAAACCGGCGGATTTTCGTCAGAAAAAAATTCATTGCCGGGCCCTGATAACGAAAAAGTTGATAAATCCAGATGCTATATTAGAAAAAATCCCCTAACGTGGTATAGCCAGAATCCCTGTTTTGTGGTTTCTTGATACCGAAAAGACAATTGAAAGGAAAAACGTCCGTCCGTCCGTGAACACCGCTAGCCCCTAACCATACGTAGGATTTTTTTTTCAAATTGAGGAAACCTGCGTCGATCTGGCTCCAGTCAAAGCTTTGAGATTTTCAAAAAGATTCTATAAAATTTGGGGGAACTTTACATGAAGCCCCGGTCATTTTCAAAATTTTGTCTCAAAAAATGTACTTTGGGTGGCGATAGGTGGCAGCTGGCACGAGTATGTCGCAATTCTGAATACCTAGCCCAGACCATAGGAAATGAAAAACTAACGGGGGAAAGTCTGTGCCATTCTGTAGCACCAATATTTCGTTATCACGGCCCGGCAAACTTTTTTTTTTCTGCCGAAAATTCGCAGTTTTTCGCGCAGAATTACATAACTTTCCCTATACTACATTTATTACTCCGTATGTACGTAGGTATACGGAAAAGTAAAAAATAATAAACTATGTAGTAAGAGAAAGTATGTGCCATTCTGTAGCAGCAAAATAGTTTTCCACTCTGCTGCCTACCCTCGCCAATGAATAATTGCGACCGCAGCTGCATGGAACGGAAGAAGCTTCCGCCGTTTGATGGTGGAAGTTGGTCCTTGACCACAACCAAAGTTTGTTCTAGTTTCTGGTGGGCCATTAAGACCGTCCTTATTTGAAAACGCCTTATACTGCGATTTCTCTAACTTTGTCCCTCAAGGCAACTCAAATCCCACCTTCGCGATGGAATATGTCACAGCATTTCGCGTCTTTCTCGGTCTTGCCGGTAGAACTCGCATGATCGCAAGCACTGCTTGATAGGGTTGCGATCATACGAAATCTAGCGGAGCGACTGAGAAAGATGCGAAATACCGTGACATATTCCATCGCGAAGATTGGATTTGAGTTGCCTTGAGGGACAAAGATAAATCGCAGTATAAGAGTTTGCCATTTCTATTAGTTACGCCCTTGATATAAAGGTAGCGTCGCTGTTGTCTTGACGTTGGTGACTGTGTTGTGGGGTTCCCTTGAGGTTTGCGGGTCTTAGGGCTCCCATTGGCAGCGAAAGTGTGTTACAAAATTTCCAGTTCTTGTGAGGAGGCTGCTCTGGTCGCAGACGAACTCTTGCTGCCATGTTTTCTCCAACGGAAAGCTTCCATGGTGCCTCCGTCCCCATGACTGTCTCATGCAATATGCAATTAGCTGATGAGGTAACAAAATATCTTGGTCTCTCAGTTCAGTCAAACCTCAAATGCAATGTACATATAACAGAATTAAACACTAAACTAAGTTCATTATGTTACGCATTCAGAATTCTTTCGAATTCTATCAGCCTTCATGCACCGCGTTGCGTTTATTTTGCAAATGTACATTTCCACCTGAGATATGGAATAATATTATGGGGACTCAGACCCTGTAGTACTCAGACCAGTAGATTGCAAAAGAAAATTACTCGAATAATGAAAAAATGTCTTCCATGTGAACCCTGCAAGCCTCTTTTCATTGAGCTTGGAATCTTACCATTGCCTCGTCTATTATTTACGAATCTGTAATATTTGTCAAAACTGACTTACTTAACGGTAGGAACATATTTTCATGCAATATTGATATTATCATTAGTAACTCGTCGTAGAAATCACGTTCATCAAGTATCAGTATCAACAGCTCAGTACAAGAAATCCACGTACAATATATGTACGTTACTTTACATCGCATTGCCAGATGACATTAAACAATTAAAACCATTACCAGTGGCGAAGCGTGAGGTTAATTTTTGGATAAGCTGAATCACGAACATATTCTAAAAATACATACTTTTTATTTATTTATTTGTCAAAAAAACAGTAAAAACTGTATATGACGTGTGGGGAAAGAAATTTATCTGCGCACATTTTCTTGAGGGCTAGAATTTTATTTAAAAAAACGAAAAAGAAACCGAAAAAATGAATTTAGAAAATATATAAACTTAATTTGTGAAATATAATATTTCTAAGATAGACCAGAAGTCTAGAAATTTATTAATAATAATAGTAATAATTATTATTATTATTACTTATAATTTTTTAATTACTTATTAATTTTATTACGTATATTAATTATAATAATCATTAAAATAATAATAATAGTTATTATTATTATTATTATTATTATTATTTCAATCATGCAACAATACTCAGATCAAGAATACGCCCACTACAGAATTGAAAAAAATGTAAATGGAACTGCTTATTTATAATTGATGTATTCTCCTTGTTTTCAAGAGTTTGCAGTCATCTGAATTGTTTGACAGGTTTTTGTAAATCAATTCTGAATGTCTTTTTTTTTTTTCAGAAAATATATCAACTCTTTCTTTAGACATAGCATCTTGCAAACAATTACACGAAAGTTTCTCTTCTATTAAAATAGTAGCCAATTGAGAAGTCTGTTATTTGACGTAGAATTACGTAAATGAGTTTTAATTGTTTTCAGAGTGCTCATTGTCAATGAGACACAGCGACATGCAGTTGCAGGTCAACGACATTTCACTTGTAACCTGCATACGAATACGCTATTCAGTCAACTTACGAAATGAAATGACACTGATCAGATCCTGTTTGATCTTTCCAGAACACAATACTACTGGGGGATTCACAAACTCGCCGCGATACCAACCCATAAATGCTTAAAAATGATCTTTTTTAAAAGTTAATCCACTGCTAAATAATGTGGGACAAAAAAGTGAAACGTTTTCAATATTGTACCTTAATTGAATTAGCTACAGAGGGATTCTTATACTGAAATTTGGAATAAATAAAGTTTTACTATTGTTAGTAGTGATATTTGAAGTTGCTCAATGACCTCTAGCGGACATTTCCGGAAGTTCCACGCTAGCTTTGGTGAAGAGAGCGCCTGCCGGCAGGAGTTTAAATTACTTACCCAGTTGTGAGGCCGGCCTAAACTTCCTTTCGAATCACCGGGCCAGCTACACAATGCGCATGCGCGCTCAGTTCCCCGCGCCCCGTCCCTGGCCCACAAACTGTCTTCCAGCGGTAAGCGGAACGGGCTCAGCCTAACCCGCAGCCTGCCCCCTGCACCGGGCGGCGGCAAAGACACATCGCATTGAAGAAGCGTAAGAAACAGGAAAAATTAACTTGGTCCGCATAAGTACGGTATTAATTACCTAAAAAACATTATAAATTACAATTTTCTTTTGTTAGTGAAGATATATTTCTCGTGTTTTCTTCAAGATTCTTAGGGATAGCTCAGCTTACTCTGCCTACCCTGACGCTTCGCCACTGACCATTACACAAATTTAAGTTAAAAGTAAAATCTTAACTGTTTCTACACAATTAGAGACTATAATCATCGTCAAAAAGAAAAATAAAGTTTATTTCATAAAACAATGATTTATAATGATTTAGTTTACATTTTATTGTATTTTTTTCTAAAAACAGACTTAATACGCGTATAACAAATAAATGTGCTTCACCTTCCGGGTCAATGACCCCCATCTCGATCAGGTTTTGTCCAGTTTCCCTGATCCATTGAGCAAATGCTGAGATGGCCCCTTGTTTTGCTTCTGGTCGTAAAGTTAGCTTCCACTGTGCGCAGGTTTTGTTGAGCATTCCTTTTGCTTTTAGTGGTAGGAGTAGAGCTTGAGGGTGAGTTACTATTTTGTCACTAGAAAAATCACATTGCAGTTCGTTACCGCTGCAATTATGATTTCTATAACTCGGGAAACGAAAATGTTTAGTTTTTCAAATGTTGCCAATAATCGCGCTCTTTTTCTGAACCTCAAGGAAATGTGCGCAGGTTAATCTCCTCCCCCACTACGTCATATATACAGGTTTACTTTTTTTACCAAATAAATATCAAATATTTTCCCGCTGTTTTAATTGATATTTGGTTATGGTTTGGTACCATGATGATAGTACTTGCGTGAGCTATTGGGCAGCCTATTCGACTTCAGCAATAAGCTTCATGCACCAGTCTGCGTCACAATATTTGCGGAAATTTTAAATGTAGGCATAACACCTTGCTACAAGTCATTGAAAAGGATATATGGGCATTTTCTTTGAATATTGCATATTTTATTTAAACTATACTTTCATAGGGTTGTTTTTGGCTGGTCACCGTTGAAAAGTGTCACTTCAAGCCACTTTTAAAATATTTCTCAGCACTACTTGCTTGCCATGCAGCATGGCGGCCAGCGTCTGGTCTGGCATTTCAAATGAACTGCCCGAGTCGTGGTCGCGTGATTCGTGACGCATTTGGCGCTGCGCAGAAGTGCAAAAATCGGTACGCCCGACCAACTCACCATTGCGTTTCAAGTTTGGTACGTACAAGTTGCAAATGGCCATTTAGATGCAACAAGGGGACCGCAAATATAAAGTAATAAATTGACAAGTCGTATGTAAAAACATTCTATAAAATACAGGATGTCCGGGGAGGAAACGTCGAAACTTCGAAAATAAGCTTTAAGACAGTTCTAAGCGTATTTTGTCTAATAAGCTACATGGGTATTCCGAGTGATTGAACGGCTATTAGCATTCAAAAGTTGGTTCAAAAAAAATGATTTTTAGGCAAAAATATGCATTATGGAAGCATAGAAACACTCCAGAAAACATGTAAATTGTTTATTATTTACAAAAGAAAAGAATATATTGCTCAGACAGAAAAATTAAGCGAGAAAGAAAAAAGCAGTCGAATTGTATAAATTGGATGCTTTTTATTTCTCGCTTAATTTTCTTTCCGAACAAATATGTTCATTTCTTTTGTAAATAATAAACGATTTACGTGTTTCTAGAGTGTTTCTATGCTTCTATAATCCAAATTTTTTGCCTAGAAATCAAGTTTTCAAAACAACTTTTGAGTGCTTATTGGGGTTCAACCATTCGGAATATATCCACGTAGTTTATTAGACAAAATATGCTTAGAATTGTCTTAAGAGCTTATTTTCCAAGTTTCGACGTTTCTCCCCAGACATCCTGTATAGTCTTGCCATAGGCAAAGAGTTCTATTCATATAAAATATCTTCACACAAGATAATAAATATTTACTAATACCTCAATTCTATATGTCTTTTCTCCAAAGGTTTCGATCTTCATTTTTTGTGTTTTTCTCTTCTGTGCTGAAGTTTATGGTTAGTTTGCAATATCAAACAATATTCGAACAGCCTCAGGTTTCAATATGTTTATTTTTTAAATTAGCGAACATAATACTTCAAAAGTGAAGCATTACACAATCACAATTTAAATATCAAGCATTCTGTTTCAATTTTTGCAATTAATACTCCTTCTCTTTGCCCTGCAAAAGTGTAGTTTAGTGTTATTTATGATTTCACAGTCCCAATTAGTAAGTGTGAAAATCATGTACACATCCCACACGACCAGTGGTGGCCATCAGTGGCGTAGCGTGACTCACACGTTTGGGGATATGACTCAACAATAACACACAAAATGTCACTATCAACTACTTCGTCTAACAGGCGAACGCAACACAAGGCAGATACACTGGGACTACTTCCACGATCTCGATTGCTTACGACGGTGTAGGCGCTTCCACAAAATCCTCACAGCAGTCAGGGCTGCCGATGTCTTGAAAGCAATTTATACAATGGCTCAGCTTTAATTCTTATACGCGAATGGCAATAAGACCATTTGTTAATTTATACATTGCAGACTCAAATAATATGTAATCTATTTAAGAGATAATACAATTTCTGGATATTAATTAAGAAATAGTAGTCAGGCACTATTTCTACAGTTTGTACCCATGACCAAGCGGGGACTCCCGAGTGAGAGAGAGAAAGATAATTTACTGAACGCCTGCAGTGTGCTGCGCTCTCGTGCACAAACGAGCTTCTTTCCGCAGAAGACGCTAGCGTAAAGCAGTCGGGTTCCTCTGGGCCAGGGGTGAAGAGGGGAGAGGGGGACCTCGCCATCTGCGCATGCGTCATTGCTCGTCGCAATCTGGCGGCAGACGCTGAAGTATTTTAGCTTCCAGCAATCAGAGGCCAGCTTCAAACAGCCCGCCGAATTCAATCATAGGAAATCAATTTAAAATTAATACAAAAACGTGTTTCGCTCAACAGACCACTTGTAAGATTATCAATACAGTATTAAGGTTCTTATATACGGGGATGCTCAGCATCTCAGCGTCCCCTGACGCTACGCCACTGGTGGCCATAGAGGAGAGATATATTGTATCTCTCCTCTATGGTTGAAGCGTAGGGTCAAAGAGTAAATGCAGTAATAGAGCCAAGACTGTGCCATGGTGCAATACGTGGGAAAGCGCCAAAGGACGGAGAGAGCGTTAGATGGACGCAGTGGCGGCTGATGCCCCAACAGACTGAAGGTTGCACTTCCATCGAACGACGGAAATGTAATTTCCAAAATTCAAAATACGAATATATAATAAGCATGTAAGAAATTCAAATTAATTTAAATAAAGGTCTAAATTAAAACATACTTACATAATTTTATACGACGTGTCCGTTCAGGTAAACGCACCTCCTGCGCACGTGGTTTCTGGCTTTTATTTGCACTCGGCACCCGGTACATAAGTTCGGCTGCAGCACTATTGCCTCGACACGTTTCACAATAAAATTACTATATGTCGAAAATTTATCTATTACTTTGTTATATTTAGTAATAAAGATCCTCACACACACACACACACACATCCTCGTACTCCCACCAGCGCTCTCCGTGTGTAACTGCAGCGAAACACACAACAAAAACCCTCAACCTAAATGGCAATTTTATTTAAAGAATTTTGAGCCGTTTTTTAAGAAAATAGCGTTTAAGAGCTACTAAAAATGCGAAATTTAAACTCTTTTTCAAAGAAATTGAGTTTTCGAAAAACTTCATTTGAAGCACATTAAGACACAAATACAATAGTGTTTACAAATTACTGCAAATGTGCGTATTAAAGATGTGAGAGATCTATCAAAAATTACATTTCTGTAATTTTTGAAAAAGCAAACAAAAAAAACCCAAATTGAATTTTATGTAATTTTAAGAGTACAATTAGCACTATCCGTTCGAAAAGTTTGAAGAAATTTTTTAGCCATCTATGAGAAAATAGCGTCTGAGCGTTTCTGGAAATGCAGGAATTGTGAGCTAGTTTTCACAGAAAACGGTTGAGTTCTCGAGAAACTTTGTATGACATTATTTAAAGCACATGAACTCGTAAATATAATAATGTGAACAAATCACACTAATGTGAATATTACCGAGAGACAAGTCAAAAACATTTAATTTTTGTATTTTTTTTAAAAAAAAGAATAGAGCAACATGACATTTATGTCATCTCATAGAGTACATTAGGCACCATCCTTACCATGAGTTTAGAGAAAAAAATTGAAGCCTATTTTAGAAAATCTTGTTTTTGTAATTTTTTAAAATTGCACATATTTCACGCAATATTGCGCGAAAACTACTAAAAATTTCAAAACACTGTACATGACCTTAAACAAAGAACTCACTTCGGAGAACACATTTTATCTGAAGGGAAAATTCTTTATCTTCAATTTTCTAGTTGGAGAAAGACGCCGAAAAAATTCAAACTTTCACAATTTCGAAAATTCAGTTATCCGTGAAAATCGGACCTACGCCAGCCTTAATAATTTTACTCTATTATTACAAGAAATTTGAGGAAAAACGTTGGAACCGTTTTTAAGAAAATTTTGAAAATGTCCGGGGGCTTCATGTAAAGTACCCCCAAATTTTGAAGAATCTTTTTCAAAATCTCAAAGCTTCGACTAGAGCCAGATGGACAGGGGTTTCTTCAATTTGGGAAAAATCCTATGCATGATTTAGGCGCTAGTTCACTGACGGACAGACGGAAGGACGGACAGACCGGCAGACGGACGTTTTACTTTCAATTGGTGTTTCGGTATCAAGGACTCACAAAACAGTGATTCTGGATACACCATTTGTTAGGTTTTTTTTCATAATTTAGCCACCTGTTTTAACCACTTTTTTGTTATCAGAACCCGGCAATGAATTTTTTCTGCCGAAAATTCGCCGTTTTTTGGCGCTGCATTACATAACTTTCCCTGTAATACGTATATTACTCCGTATACACGTATGTATACGGGAAAGAATATATATATATATATATATATATATATTATATATAGCGACGGCACATTAATATTTATTCATAAAATAATATTTAGAGAAAGGAATTCGAGTTCTCGTAAACTACCCGCCAGACGCCCGGGAGTCTCGTGACACACTTTCATAAAATTTTATGACCAACAGCGGGCGTCGCTTCGGAAGGGACCCTCGTCTAAGATGGGTTTTGTTCTGGACCCATCCTCCCTCCTTCCCCCAAGGTGATTTGTTCTCGTTAGGAAAACAAGCCCACACTTGGCGCGTGAGTGAGCAGGGAAGCAACCGTCAGATAAATGAACTCTCTTTATTGGAACTCGTACCCCGCGGGCGTCGCCAGACACCCTTGCGCACAGCTGCGCTTCAAAGACAAGAGAGGAAAATTCCAGAAGATCGCCGGAGTTGATTGGCGGGGAATAAAGTAAGACGCCACTAGTTTCGGCCAATAAGACGATTACTGCCCGGGGAAGGAAAAAATTCGAAGTCAAGAAGGGCTGTGGGGAGGGGACCGGGGGGGTACGTACGAGAAGCGCGCGTAAGCGAGAATCACTTCGGTCACCGGGTGTCATTCTGAAGAGACGTCCTAATTTTTTTTGTCCTGATCGAGAGACGTTCGCATTCGATTATTCTGAGTCCGGCGTTTGATAGCCGTACCACCAATATTTCACGAACGTTGAAATTATTCGCGGGATATGACCGCAAAGGATCGGCTGTAATTGCAAATAATCCGCCCCTGCCCCGACCGGCCAATGTCCAACTCACGCGCGCGGCCAGGAAGTGTCTGAGCCACGCCACGATTCGACGCCGCGCCGCGACCGCAGGGTGAGCTGAAGGCCGCACCGGACCGCGGGCGACGCCCCCGACAGCCCCGCCGCCGCGGCACCCTCGCTGCCAGGTCACGTGCCAGCCAGCCTCAGGCCTCATTCACAATGCAAACTTAATCGTAAACGTAACGTAGCCGCAAAACCTAGAAATGTGTTATTAAGCGAGACCATTCACAATGCCTTGATGCGTAACCGTTGACGTAAGACCGTAAACTTAAGAGTTCGCAAGCTCCAAGCTTTTACGTTAAGTTTACGCCGGATTTCTACCGAAGACCAATCAGAGAGCAGCATGGAAGTTCAATTTCAGATTGTGTTCAGGTATTTTGTGGTTATGTCATTGTTATTGTAATGTAGAGAACTAGTTTACGAATGCTTTTGATGCGTGTTGTGAATTCAATGTAAGAATTTGGACAATTTTATTGTGACTTTAACCTGAGATGGCGAATAAACTAATTATGTCCGACGAATTACTCATGCATTCGGTTCATGAGAATCCTTGCTTATAAGATGAAGGAAATGTGAGCACTACTACAACATCTACTCGCATGTATATAAAGACAAATCGATAAGAATCTCGAAGAAAAAGCTAGAAACCATGGTGGAAAGATCTTTTCACCATGTTAGAGACGAATCGATCAAGTTTCAGTACATTGAATTCTGATTGGTTCACGCGAAACTTACGTTCGTTATTGTGAATGCTTGTTTTTACGTGTAAATTTTGCGGCTAAGTTCACAGCATTACGTTACGTTTAAGTTTGCATTGTGAATGAGGCCTCGCAGGGTCGCTGCGGCGCCGCCCGGCACGGCCTCCTCTCGAGAGTGTAGCCAGGGGGCGTAGCGTCCATGGATTGGATGATGTGTTACATACCCTGACAATATCAGCAATTTTATTTTAAAATGATTATAAATTGTCAATTTGCTATTTTCTTTTTCTACTACAAAATATTTCATTATATTTCAAACATTGCGACGTTGAGAATTCGATTCTTCACAAGGACGAACGAATCAGTCTGAAATGCCGCGTAGCCTGCGCTGTGAATCAGATGCACTGTGACCCATTACATCCAGGGTGCCTACCATGGTGCCTAAGAAAAAGCTGTCGTTTTACGAAAACTTCATTGTTCTTTTCGGTGTTTGTTTGTAAGAGAACGAGGTTAATTAATGAACATTGTCGTTTTATTTAAGTTTTAATACCTTATTTTAATGCATTAAGCATAGTCCTCTTATTATTAAAGTATGAGAACAGACATTTATATTGCATTTATATTTTGCTAGGTCGTAAACTTAAGTCAACTTTTTCTAACTTTCAACCAGTAAACTACATGAAGTACGTGAGCCATTATTACGTTTCCTGGATCAGTTTTTTTTTAAATATACAAATTATCTGTGTGCTCTAATTGATCAAAGTGATAGAAATGTTTTTGATGAATGAGAAATATTTAAATTATAATTAAAGTTTTAAATTATTTTATCATTTCTCGAGTTACATACCCTTAGCCAAAAACTCAGGCTACGCCACTGAGTATAGCTCAGGCTAAAACCGCGCTTACAGGTTACTTCAGACTGCTTTTCACGCATGACGTGATCTTTGTTGTCATTAAAGAGGCCTCAGACGAGTTATCGCGCTTTGACAAATAACGTCATATTGATGAGGCTAATTTGTGGTAATTTTTAAGTATTTATTTCAATGATTCATTTTGTTCTTCTTTTGAAATCTTAAACAATAGTTTCATTTAATAAGAGCTCATCAGGCAGGGCATGATTCTGTCCTATTCTATCATAATTTTTTGTAACTTTCCTGACAGCCAGTCAGGAATAAATTCAGTGTTTACCAGTGAAACATGCTGTTTTAATTGTGTCAATTGAACCTGCAACTTCCTTCCATCAATTCGTTTTCTAAGAAACAGCTAAAAAAAACGACTGAGCTGACGCCGAGGAGGCAACGCTGCACATTCTTACGGTGACCCGTGCGCGACTATATATATATATTGTGACGAACGTGAGTTCAGAGGTTCGTCACAGGTGCCCACACACCATAAAACACCACAAAAGAACGGGGAAGAGAGCGCGGCGCAGTTTGAAAAGGGCTCGCCCGCGGACGAGGAAATTGTCGCCCGCAGCGTCCGCCGAACGTCGCGAGGAAATGACGCGCATTAGCTGGAGAGGGGAGGAGGAGGCGCCGCGTTACCCCTACAAGCAGAAGGCATAAACGCGGGTCCGCAAGCGGAAGCGTTCTCTTTGGTTTTACGTCCGTGGAAGCGGCAGCTTCTCTCTTTGGTGTACGCCGGCCGCAGCAGCTCTGCTGGTTCACACCATCGCCGAAGTAACGGTCGCCAATTGTACGTACTATTCGTAAGAACATCATTAGTTAGGAGTGTCGGCGTCAGAAAGGCGTGTAGTTAGTCGTCGCGAATTGTAGAATATTCAAAGAAAGTTTTTCTTCAGTTACGGCACCGAGAAGAGAGGTCGCCTGTTAAATTGCGACACGATGTGATGTTCAGATTAAACCACATAAATCTGCAGCTGGAGTGAGAGAGAAAAACTAGTACGCGGCGAGAGAACCATACATCACGCCGGCGTACAGAAAAAAACATAGGCACGAGCAAAGGACGTGATGAATGAGATT
>JAHLJT010004567.1:436775-484744 GCA_031308135.1 Acheta domesticus | reverse complement strand
GACAAGCTTGTGTGAAATTTATTCTTGCTTGTGTGTGTTGTAATGAGGCGGCCCGCTTTCACGATATCCCCGTGCGTTTTCAGCATATTTTGCTTCCAGCTTCCTATCGGGCTGATGCTGCAGGAATTCGCACAGACGCCGTTTTCAAAGGGATAATGTCTGCAGGTACGCGCCAGGCTGGATGTTATCATTACCGTCGCCGCAAGGGTGTGAGCCTATACATAGTGCATTATAGTGTCGTGTGGAAGTGCGTGCATGAGTGATCTGTAAATAGATCTTAGTATGAATATGTGTGTGTGTGTGTGTGTGTGAAATAAACAAACATAAATCCATGTATAAGCAGCAACAAGAAGGCAAAACACGAAAGAACTATAACCAAGATAGTAATAAATGCTTTTTTTAAAATCTAATTTAGCCAATATCTATGTAGTTTGTCCTGTTTTTTTATTATCACTAACATATCATTCTTGTATATCGTAGTAGAGTTGAAATAATTGTTATAATACTTAATATTGTGATAGTATGATTATTGCATCGTATTGTATTGTATCGTTTTGTATTGTAATTTTTTTATTACCTTATTATTTGTAATTATTGTTAATCACTGCCACCGTGTGTTGGCACATAGGCATCGAAAAGGATTCACATTTGGCGCCGTGGCGAGAGATTGGTTTTTAATAACAATCTTTGGCCTTTATTACTAGCCAGAATTTGCATTTTGAACGTACCGCGTCGAACTTCAATTCCCTCCAAATCCGCGTGCTGGTGGCGAAAAGCGCGGAAATATACGGTTTCTTTGTTAGTCATAATAGCATTCGAGCCGGCGGCTTTTCGTAATAGTTTCATCTCTCGTCGCAAGGGAGCAGCACCGGCCGGACTCCACTCCCCAAGCACTCTAGTGCAGAGCAAATTATTTAGACACACCAGATTTCCGTGTGTTTTTTTAAACCAATGACAGCATTGAAACAAATTCAAACGGCGAAACAGGTTTTCAAAGTAGTCGCTCTGCCCAGTGAACGAGCTTCAGTGAGCTCGCATTAACGTTCCATGAAAACAGTTTAAGTTAGAAAGGTTGGCATACGTGTCGGCTTTACAAAACATTTCAAAGAGCAACTATTTTTCCGCGGGAAGCACTGTGAATGCATGAGTGAAATTTTGTGGAATACAGATTAAAAGAAGGCATTGCTTTTCATGTGAGACTGAGGTAAAAGGTTGAACGATTTATTCTCTGATTGCTTATTTATTTATATTATCTTCTAATAAGAGGGGTGGTACATGTGTCACTTTTCAGAGATCGAGCGAGGGACCGAGCATATCATAACGTTCGTCTCGCCGTAACCAAAACTGATGATAGCTCTCCCAAAATTGAATATTAACCTAAAATCTGAACCGAATAAGAAGCTATATCGTCGCGTTAACACTGTGTCATACCAATTGCAGTTCAAATAAATGTAATGTAATGTAAATCTTAGGTTGCCGGCCAAAGTGCCGGCTTCATCCAGGTTAATAATAAGTTAGTTAATAAGCCATCGAGCTGCGGTGCATGTACCCCCCCCCGCAAGACAATAAACGACCGCCTCGCCATGGCCACTGGCGAGGGGAAAGTTAAAAAAGAAGGGGTGAGCCCGAGGAACAGGTGTGGGCGCTCTGACGACCCAGGCGACGCGACGCCTCGCCCAAGCTCCCCGCACCCACACTCGTTCGAGGAAGGGAGAATGTCCGTTGGCTCCTGATCCGCTCTCCGGGGCTGCCCTCCTGATCGTTGTCGTTTCCAGACATCTTACTGTTGCAGCTTCGCGCACTCGGGTTACAATGTACTCAGCACACAAAACGTGTACACACAATAAACAGATTACTAAAAATCACAGAAAAAAGCAACAAAATATCAGTGCTTTCTGTTGGCAATTTGCCAGTTTACTGCTACGGCTACAGCCTAAATCACGCGTGGGATGTAGAAGGGGTGGCGTAGCGATGCCGTTCTCTGCCAGATGTGTCACGCGAACCATCGTTTACCGCAGTTATGTAGAAAAGACGGTGGACATGCATCACTGGTGGTGGCCGAATTCGCTTCCGAAAAAATTCAAAAATGAATTCGATTGCTGTCGCCCTTGCCCTTTCCAGGTCGTAGGGCATGTTGTGATATACCACCCATGAATGCTCTCTGCGGTCGGAGGTTTCTAAGCATTGCGAGGTCCTGCAACTCGTAAGGGCATGTCTAAGATGACATGGAAAAAAAGGCTGCACAGTTCGAAACCGATACTCGGCATTCCCCTGTTTCAGCTCGTTTTCTCATTATTGCGTCAAACATTGTTTTAAAAATAGAGCAGCCCGGATCGATTCAAACAATGAAAAAATTTATTTTACACGCCAGGAAAATACGTGGTCATCTGTGTTAAATAGGGATTTTGGTGTGGCATCTGAAACATGCCCTACGAGTTGTGGGAACGTGTCACATTACATACTGACACGAGCTAGTAGCCATTGTTCTAGTGGCATCTCTGACAAGCCGTACGAGCTGTAGGAGGTGTAATATGCTCGTGGCTTACGAGTGCAAGGGCTAGGGAACGGCAGTTTCTAGAATCTCAACCCCACGTACGATCCGCCGGGAGAGAGACAGCCACCTCTGTTGCAGACTCCGACAATGGCTTAGAGTGCGAACAGCCGACGTATAGAGATTTAATTCATATGCGGACAGCCGGGGAAAGGCAGCTGCCTCCTTCGCGGAACCCTGCCAGCACTCTGCGCGCTAGTTCGCCTGTCTTGAAAAGCGATAGTTTTCTTCTGCGGAACCCCGCCACGATCTCCACGTGCCAATAACACTCACGCGTCGCAGGGGTTCATTACCAAATCGCTGTGAGGTATCGCAGCGATTATCTGCCCCTGCGAAAGCCGATGACGGACGGGAAACGAAGGGTCAATGGTGTGTGGATCAAACAAACGATGAACTATTAGGCGAACTGTAAGCAACGCCTGCACGCAATGCCGAGCAAGTGAAGTTGTCGCCCCAAAAGAGTATGGGCAGCGATATAATCTCCCGGCGCTAATTATATTTGGCGCCCAACATGGGGCGAATCAGGCGAAGCGAACCGTCATGTCACTGTAATTATGTTGTTTCCACGATGAGCCACTCGACCTGATTTGTCGGAGTAAATTGAAGATTTACGGCTCGTATCCACCCAATCAACTCTTGAGTTATTGGTTTTTGTACTCCGCATGCGTGATTCAGGCTGTAGCGTAGCAGTAAACTGGCAAATTGCCAACAGAAAGCAACTGATATTTTGTTGTTTTGTCTGTGCTTTTTAGTAATCTGTTTTATTGTGTGTACATGTTTTGTGTGCCTGAGTACATTGTAACACGAGTCCTGCGAAGCTGCAACAGCAAGATGTCTGGATGCACGATCAGGAGGGCTAGCCCCGGAAGAGCGGATCAGGAGCCAACGGACATCCAAGTGATTAAGCACTCAATTCAGAGGAGTATGGCAAGCTCGCAGAGATTCAGGGTGCAAACCGAGAATCAGTGTGGAAGTCGGGCAAAATGGCTAATCAACTCCCTGAAAAACAAGTACTAACTGCGAATCAGCTTGCTGAAATTCAGGCACAAACGGCGAATAAGTACGCCGACATGCAAGCACGAATTAGAGAAACGAGTTTCAACTACCAGTTTCAAACTCACAAGTGCATCGAGTTCATTTAAATTCTATCGAGGAAATAATAATTTTGGAGAAAATCGGTTTAACGGTTTAAGCAGTAACGTTGATGAGAGACAGACGGACAGAAGTTTTGCCGTCAATCAATTTTTCTGTACTAAGGGCCGTATCCATTTTTCGGTACCGTTGGACAGATCTCCATGAAAGTTGGCACTTCTAAGTGTTTTTCACACCCACAATATTTATGTGTGTTAATTATTTTGTAACTCCACTACATGGCGCTGTAGAACAAAATTCAAATATTCACGACAAATGCAACCTGCAACACACGTGACAGCATTTTGAAAATATCGTTAAATAACTCCCAAATTAGGCGTACTAGAGCCTTAAAAACTAAAATTTTGAGGCCGAAGGATCTACAAAATAAATGCTTCCTGAACATTCTATTACATTTTTGCTGGTCCGGCGCTTCCCAATATTATCCTACCTGCTCAGAGACGTGCAGAATCTGCAACTAAATATGAATGAGAGAGGCAGAGAGCGGCAGAGATAGAAAGGACAGACTGGGACAAGGTGAGGGAGGGAGAGACAGTGAGAAAGGGATATGGGAAGGGAAAGAGAGAAATGAAGGGCAGAACAACGTCTGCAGGGTTTTCCTAGTTTACTATATTTTGGAACACAATTTAGCCACTTTTCGATACCAGAGCCCGGCAATAAGAGAATTTCTGCTAAACCTTTGTCGTTTTCCGGAGCACGATTACAACATTTCTCTTCTTACGAAGTAAGGGCGAGCCAGTAAAATGGATGTTAGTTAATGCCTTATGTCTGACTACTTAAATTTCGCTACGCTCCTTTTCTCCTAGCGGAGAAAGAAGGTCTTATCTCGGGCGACGAAAGAGGCAATTTTGAATGTAGCTCAGAGGCTTCTTTTAGGCTTGAGGATCTTTTACATGCAGTAAATCTACTACATGGGCCTGTCGGATTTACTTCCCCTCCGGAGGAAGGCGTACGAAGGATTTTTTCGTCGTTAAAAAAATCCACAGCTTCGATCGTGTTTGAACCCGCAATCTTGGGTACAACAACCCGAAACGCTGACCGTTAGACCATCGAATCCGGGATGGCCCTCGTGAAGCCCGGTTATCGCGCTGAGGTGTGTGTGCGAGGGCGGTGCTTCGTAGGGGGGCGCGCGGGGGCGTGGGGCGTGGGGCGTGACGGCGTGCGGGCGCGTGTTTGCGCGCGCCTCGCGTGCCCACCACATTCCTCTCCGCAGGCACCCGCCACCCCCCACCCCCTGCGTCCCTGGACCCCCCCCCCCCGCCGCCCCTGCGGGCACCTGTTGCTCGCTCCCCGCGGCAAGACGTGTGCAAGGGCCGGAAAAGCATTTTTGTATTCCAGCATTCACAGAAGAAGCTCGATTCGTCTTATGAAATCGTTCAAACCCACTCCGGGGCTACCACCGCTCCTGAAACCATCGACCCAAAAGCCGCGTGTGTGCTTTTGTTGGAAAGGGAATACTGCATCAAAGAGATGGAACACGACAATCGCAGAAGTTCGCAGATTATGGCATAGCCAGAAAGTAAGGCGCACATACAACTCGCAATACACATACGTTGCAACACACTGCATTATAACTTGAAAACGATGCGTGCTAGCACTTTAAAACGAGATTTTAGTGTTCTACAAAACTCACGAGTTGTTCTTGATGCCATAATATAAAAATGATAATTTTGTGGATGTTCTATAACATTTTGGAAGGTATGGGATGCCAGAAACACTGGAAGTTGCGTTCCAATGTGAAGATGTCACTCAGAACCCAAATTCCAGTGTTTCTGTTTCACTCTTAAAACAAAAATTTAAAAAGACAAAAATCTATATTTATAATCTGTAGTTTTACAATGTTTGCAATTTTCGAAAATGAAGAGTTCGCCAAAATTAGAACTAGCACTAAACTGTTACTTGATACATTCGAGGAAATAATTTAAAGAAAAAAATTGAAGCCGTTTGAAATAAAATATTGTTTAAAAAAATTAGTCTTTTGATAGATACAAGAAGATAATTTAGAAAAAAATCGGAGTCTTTTTAAATAAAATAATTGTTTATGCATATAAATTTTAATATAATAAATTTTAAATAAAAAATTAAAAATTGCCTATAGGCCTATTTCTCGCAAAATTACATGAAAACTATTTATATTTTCAAACAATTGTACATGACCTTATTTCGAAACCTCTCTTCAAAAATCATCTGTTAAGATAAAATCTATTTCCAATATTTTAGTTGTAGAAAGACTCCGAAAAATTCGGAACTTTTGCAATTTTCGAAAACCCAGAGATTTCAACAAAAATGAGATTGTCGCCATTCTCTTAAGCACCCTTCACGCAATCTCAAGACGAAGTTCATTAAAAAATTTGGAGCCATTTTTGACAAAATTTTGAAAATGTTGTAGAGGCTTAATGCAAAGTATCCCCCAAAATCAAAACATCCGTTTCAACCATAGAAAGCCTCGATTACTTTTAAATTGATCGTGGAATATCATTATTTGGAGAAAATTGGATGAATGGTTTTGGCGCTAGCTTTGACCACAGACGAACAGACACAGGCCGTCAGACAGACCGACAGACGGACGGACAAACAGACAGACTGTTGTCAATACATTTTTCGTCATCTTGGACCCAAAATGCGTTCTTCATGAAAGTCAACATAGAGTATGGGTTATATTTTATAACGTGAGCTTGTGGACACCTATGTATTTGGAAACATTATTTATCCACGTTGATGTTACCGAGGTCCGACAATTAGTGTTTTTCTGTCACAATTCGCTATTTTCTGGCGCACGATTACAATACTTTCTTTTGTTACGGAGTACTCGTAAAGACGAGAAAGTAAAATATAATTCCGTTTCCGCGCAATAACTGCGTAGAACCGGCCGGCAGTTTTCGCATCTCGCGTCATCTATGAATGATGTAGAGAAACAGAAGTTTGTTGGCGAATAGAGGGGGAAACAAAGATAATCTAAATAATTTGCTTTAGACGATTATCATGTAGTAATAGTGTAAAACGACTTACGCTGTTATTACTTCTAACTCTTGAATTGTTCACCCATACCTTCAGAAATATTCAAATCGTCTGACTCCTGGGAAGCTATAAGATAAATAGTAAACATATGATACTGAAGGTCATCTCACTTTCAAAGAAGAGAGACAATCTCGTTGTGGACACAGGAAGTGAAATTTTAGAATAAAGAGTATTAAAAGAATTTAAATGATGATATATGATGTATATGTAAAATATGGTATATGACATATGTAAATAATGATTCATGATTTGGGTAAATAATGATAAGGTGAATATGTAATGATGTAAGTAATTAATGTGAATTGTAGATGTGGTTTAAGAATAGTATCTTACATTGTATGTCAAAATTTGTAATATTAAAGAGGTCGCTGATGACCAGTGTAGTTATAAAGCGACCTAAAATAAAATTAATTTTAAAAAAAGAGTATTAAACGTAATGTGTCTCTGCAAGCTAACAGTTTTGTATAATTTCACTAAAAACAAAATGATGTACCTTCAAAAACATGTTAAACTATTAAATTTATATGGACTTAAAAAAAGTGTTTTTATTCTCCACCCACCCCTTTGGTCCCACTTTTTATGGGAATATTCAAATTCCAAGAAATATTTTTTATTAGAGTTTTAATAAAAATGCCTTCATTCAACTGTAAAAAGCAATTATAATATGATTTATACATTTCTTTTAAAAAATATTAAATTATTTCCCTTGTCGAAACACTTCAAAACGCACATTCTGAGATATATTTTATTGGAGTTTTAAGGGAAATGTTTATTCATTGTTGGAATGCTGATGAGGTTTTGTTGACATTATTCAAGGATGAAATAATGAAAGTTATCTTAGTTAACTCAAAGTTATTAAGAGAGTGGGATTTCGACAATTTAGCCATCATAATCAGTATAGAAATGTACAAAATAGAGACTAGACAATATCTTAAAAAATAATAAAAAGAAGATAATAAAGTGCCCATACTTTAATTATCACTAATAATGAAATGAACATAAATGCATTAAAAGTTGTTTTCGTAAACGTACAGGTGTTTTACAAAACGTTACTTGCCAAATTTTCGCAGAAATTTATTTTTATTGCTTTATAACTGTGTAGTGCTGCTGTACATAAAATACTATGCATCTGGTTTAGAATTGTTCGCTCGTAACGTTGTTGTATTCAAAATTGTACTTGTAGAATAAAGGCATTATACTAGTAGCATATAATGCTATTCCATATATTTGCATATATTTCCATGTATTTGCTTGGTCAGGGATATGATCGCTAGCACATGGGTTCAACGATTAAACGACTTTCCCGCTAGGGCATATTGCCAAAACCATTGGAACAACCCTCCCGAAGTGATGTAAAACAAAGGTGAATTTCAATTATTGGAATATTAGATGTCGTTCTATGGCGAATATATATTTTTAAATACATTTAATTGGTTATTGCATAGAATTAGTTATGTTTATTCAAAAGAAAAGATTAAATTTCGATTTATAATTTGGAAGAGCTCCCATTTTTATTACACTCCCTGGAATTTTAAAAGTACAAAAGTTGAATTTAATTTCAAATCTGTTGTTCGCCTTCGATGTTGCAACAAGGGAGTTCTTTATTAATGCAATACATTTACGAAATTAGATCTTTGTATAATTTCATTTACGTTCTTTTTACATTTTTGTAATTTTATATTAAATCCTGGAATTTTCTTCAATATCACACATGAATCCGAAATGTGAAATATTAGCACCTTGTGTTAGACCTCTGGCGGACCTGAAAGCCGTGAATCGATTCTCACGATTGCCAGCGGAAAAATTGTTTCTCTGAATGTTGTCCTTAAGTAGAAGTGCTTTTTCTAAAAAAAAAAGTGTAGTCTAAATTTTATCAAAACCTGCGCACTTTATTTTCATTTAATTAATTCTGTGAAGATAATTTATTTCTCAAAGGACCTCAGAAATTTTAAAAAAAATCATTGAAAGCATTATTCTCTTTTATTTTTCAACATGTTTGTTCGCGTCTCGATTCCAACCTTCCTCTTCAGACGCGCGCTTCGGCGCTCCGAAAGGCGGACGGCTTGTTCCCAGCGCGGCATTCGCAGGAAATGGAGCACGTGATGAGCGACGAGATAAAAAAAGGAAGGGCGAAAACATTTTTATGGGAAAATACGGGGCGGGGCGTCCTCGCGCAAGGCTGGGGGCGGGGAGGGCAGAGCTCGGAGCGATTTATGGGGTGCAGGGGGGCGTTACATATTTGATCCCTCTCGCGCGTCCAGAGGCAGCGCGGCACGGCGCGGCGCCCGCCCGCCCGCGCGCGCGCGCGACAGCCAGCGGCCCAATCAACCCCTCGCGCCACTCGCCGGGCCGCGCCGCGCCGCGCCGCGCCGCGTCGGCCCTTGCCAAAGCACTTTATGGCTCCCGAAGGCGGCAGAGGGCGGAGCGCGCCGTTCCACCTGACGGAGAAGATGAAGTGCGGAAAGAAAGGTGCGGGAGGATGTCGCACAGATTATCCTGTGAACGGAGGAGAGGGTGGAAAGGGCAGAATAACCTCTGGGGCAGAGCTGTCTGTGTGTGAATGAGAAAATGAAACTGGTGATGCTGCAACTACACCAACGTTTTTGGTCTTTATTTCTAACTGTTGCAATTTTCAAAAATTCAGAGAGATCTAACTGTTGCAATTTTCGAAAATTCAGAGAGATCTAACTGTTGCAATTTTTGAAAATTCAGAGAGCTCAACGAAAACCAGATCTGCAACATTCTTTTAAGCTTTGTTTACGATATCCGAGGAGAAATCATAATCCAAAAATTAAAAGAATTTATTGAGAAAATTTTTAAAATATAATTGAGGACTAAATACCCACCAAAATCAAAATAACCGCTTGAAACTCGCAGGATCTTGAGTTCTTTTAGATAAATCAGAGAATATCAATTTTCGGGAAATTGGCCGAACGGTTTAGACGCTAGCGGGGTTCGCAGGCGACAGACGCTTTATCGTCAATCGATTTTTCGGTATCGAGGTCCCCAAAAACATGGATTCTGGCTACAAAACGTGTCAGATGCTGTAATTTACTACATTTAGGAACGTGGTTTTTCCATTTTCTCGTTAGCACGGCTCGGCAATTTTCTGTCGGCGAACTATTACACAATTTTCTCTTCTTGTTAAGTAAGGGGGGAAATAAAAAGAAAGAAGTAGAGGAGGGTATTCGCCTCGTCTGATGGCGCAGAGGAAAACGGCGAGAACAAGTTCTCTATGAATAAATACGAAAAGGGACTAGAGTTACTGAAATGCAATAAATGTTGCTCTATTTACTACTTTATAATGAAGCTTGATTAGTAAGAGATTGAAATGGGAGAGTGAAGCAAAGGTGCGCGAGGTGCTGGCTTTCGAGATTGATTTCCAGAAGTAAGGAAGATTTATGGATTTCCCGCTCTTCCTACTCAGGGAACAAAATTCACATTGATGAAAACGAACCGACAGGACTTGCAATTTATGGACGCTACATTCTCCCTCTAAGGAATGAGAACAGATGCAACTAATGACCTCGCGAGTACTCAAACGCTGCGGGAGGCCGCTGGTTGAGCGGAAAAAGAGGAGCATTCGTGAACGTAGGTGTCGTAGCCTTGAACATTCACTCGGATTCTTCAATCCACCAATAAACAATAGGATTTTACTCCCTAGCTAGTGACAAGCTCAAATATACGATACTTTAGTGAATATTCAAGAAATATTTTTCCTTCTGATGAAAGTGTTACTGGAAAAATTTTGCAAGTCAGGATTTCAGATTTATGAATTTCTTATTGAACACTTATTGGGATTTATGTCTCGCTAATGAACACAAAAAAATATCCACTTCTGATGTAAAAAATTGATAGGAAGTTTATTGGCTAGGTGACCAGGGCGTCAAGTTATGTCACTGCAGAGTCTTTTCCCACGACGTCCTAGGGAATCGAGTCCCGATCGTGGCAGACTTTTGACACTAACTACGTACCTAGGTAAGACGAATTCAGTTGCTCTCTGGAAGAGAATTCTAGCTCTGATTGGCAGTTTCCCGAGGATTCTCCGTTCAACAGCAGGTAAATGCCGGAGCAGTACTCTAAAAACGGGTAACGGACCGCGCGCGATCTTCTCTTCCTCTTCCTTATCCTTTCCCTCCACTTAGTTACACACACACACACACACACACACACACTTATATGTAGTTCACTACCACACCGCGCTTAGAGGTCGTAACGGCTGGGGCGGTGCCCCGCCGGTGGGAGATACCTGGGTGGGGAGAACGCCGCAAGCAGGCTTGGTAGATCGGCGCCGGATCTTGCGTTCCGGTGAGGGAAGATCACGATAAAACATGCTCTGCACTAAAGGGACCAATGACCTTGGCAGTTGGAGCGCCAGAAATCACTAATCAATAAATCAGAAGCTAGAATGTTTTGTGAGAAAAAACACCCATTAGCCTTTGTGACGAGAAGCAGTAGTGTTTCCAAAGTTTGAGTTCCCGATCGTCTAATTGGTTGGTCGCAATGGTCACATACGGAAGCGTTCTTCGCAATTGCCGATCCGCCAGGGCCTTGGCCGAGGGCGCCCTCTCGGGGCGGAGGTCAATGACCTCTGAGGCAAAAAGATACACTGTTTACAATGGAGGAGGCGCTGCAGTTCGAACCAATGCAGAACGACAGTCAGGAACTGTTAATGTTATCAAACTTGCTTATGGCAGCGATCAGCTCGTAGAAAGTTAATGTAATGTGCGTTTCCTTGGGTTTCAGGTCGGTAGATCCACGGACAAAAAGGTCTATGCGACAGAGGATCTAACACCAAAAGAGGTCTACAATTAGAAGGTTCAATTAATAAAATCTAATAGACATAAACACCGAAGGCCTAACAGATATATAAGGGCGTAATAGTGAAGTTTCTCATAATTCATTTTAACTATGTCAATTAAATTTCAAAACATTTGAATGGTAGCAACTTACCAAAATTATAAAAGATCGTGCTGATATCGACTTATTCTTTCGTTCTTTGAGCTACAATCTGAATATTTTAACATCAGTATCATTTTATAAACATTAGGTATATCCTGAATTAAACTGTATCATTCCTATTGTCATTTCATTTCAGACTATAACATACTGATGTAATGATATGTGCACCACATTTTGTTAGGTATTTCCGTTACAGCTCAATAGATTCTACATTCGTGTTGAATGTCGTTCCTAGACCGAACTTTATTAGACATTTTAGACAATTACACCATATAATATTAGCCATTTTTAAAAATTAGACCAAATTTTTATTAGACATGTTTTCATAGACCCACTGACATTAGACTTTATGAATTAGACCTTCCATCATTAGATCAAATATCTTTAGACCAAATGACCTCTAACCTTTTACTGTTATTCTAGTATTTGATCAAAGCAAGAATTAAAGAAGTCTTTAGAAATTTGATAAGTGTGTATTCTTTATCCAAACACTATTGCAAACCGTTCCCGTATTATATATTTCTACTGACTACTTTTTATTACGACCGTACCTCTGGGGAGATGGGTATTGATATGCCCCACATACGAAACTTTCAGCTTGGTAAAAACTTTCTGAACAAAACTTACAACTGGTTGTTTAGAATCTTTTCTTGGATTGGATCTAAGTTGAAACCAATATGTGGATGCCGAAAATTGTAATCAACGAAGCATTTAAAAAATACCACATTTTTAACAAAAATAATCATTTTCGTTTTGTTATGAACGCTTCAAAATACTTATTTTTGTATTTTCTTTCCATTTAAAGATGTCTCCCGCCATTCGTTTACAAACTAAACCTCGTTAAAATATCTACCATTGCCAATTGCATCCAATGGTCTGTTTTAATGTTCGTACATTGAAGCTTTATTCAAAGAAACAAAATACACCCCAGTTGGCAATTACAATAATAGTTGACTAAAATTGCCATTCCAAAGCACGTGCAAATCCCGTAACATGACCAAAATCTCCCACTTTTCTTCTGCGTATTATCTTTATAGCCACGTCGATGGACGTTTTACAAGGGCCCCTGCTTCCTTGTGCGTGCCAGGGCCCCCGTTTCCTCTCGCCAGCTGCCCCCAGCGCCAGGCGCCTTCGCGGGGCGGGAGAGAGGGCGCTGGAATGTCAATCTCGCAACACATTGACAGCACATCCGACAGCTTAACGAAATTACTTACGACCTCGGGAAACAATTCTCTTCATCAATCACTAGGGACACCCATTTTAAGTGGTCGCGCACTCATCGCTCGGCCATTTCAGAAAAAAATAATATTTTGTATCAAATCCATTATGTTATGATATAAAAGCCTTTCTGTTTTGATTGTTCGAAATTTAATTATAAAAAAACAGTTTCAAACAACCAAAACGTAAGGGAATATACATACATACATACATATATATATATATATATATATATATATATATATATATATATACACACAATATGGAAATTTTCTGAGATAGAGAGAGGACTAATTTATTTAATTCTTTACTATTTAAAAAAGATTGGTCCGTTACTTTGACACCGTGCGGCTTTTCGTTCCGGTTCGTCCACAATCCACTTTCCGGAGCTACATTTTCCTCCGTCTAGTTTTATCCACCACCTGTGATTTCTTCCAACAATATTCCAATTTCAGTGCAGAAATGGTGGTGGTCACCGACCGTCAATTTTCACAGCAATACCATGCGTATGAGGTTATCTTAGAGGAGTCACAGTTTTTCAGAAAAAAAGACGTCAACAGTAAAACTTTTACAAACTATACACAAGAGAACATATTCTGTTTAGTAAGTTAGTTATATCAAACACACAAATAATTATAATTTCGGAAAAAGTGTCAGAACACGCGAATAATTTGAAAAGAAAAAGGAAATATTAGTTCCAAGAACAAGACGTGCAGTAAGTACAAAGTAAATGTGCTATAATTAATTTTCGGGTATTTATAATTCTGATACATATTCACATTTTTGTTACTAGATAATTACTGTATTATTTGAAAAGCAAGAATTACGAGTTCAGATAGCACCAGGGTAGTTGAATCATCTCAATGAAATTATTTACCTTTTTAAAAGTGCAAATAATGTAAGATGTAAGAAAACTATTTCGCCTTACCTGCAATGTAATTACTTCGCTGTCGGCAAGTATGGCAGGAACAACGAACATTCCTTCTCCTGAAGTGATTTCTACATCTTGGCTGTAGATAGCAGTTGTGTTGTCGTAAACCTTGACTCGAACGCGAACACACTGTTCAGAGCTGACGGCTTCTACCTGTAACGTTTGAGAGACACGCAGTTATTTGATTGGATTTACTTAAACAAAAACAGTAAAAACTGTATGTGACCTATAGGGGGAAGATCATTTTCTGGCACGTTTTCTTGAGTTCTAGAATACCTTCCCAACATTTTAACTATAAATCGTTGAAAAATGAATAAAACTTAAGAAAAAACAAAATAAATAATAAAATACTTAAAAAAGCGCGATATTAGCAACATTTGAAAAACTATCAACTTTTATTCTCGAGTTATAGAGAGCTTATTTGCGTCGGTAAACGAACTCTAGATATGAATTTTCTGCATTCCTAACAAAATAGTAACTCACCTCCAGCGATACTCCTACCACTACATACAACAGAAGAGTTCAACAACAAGTACGCATAGTGAAGAAATATTTATGTCTAGATGCAAAACAAGGGGCCATCACAGCATTTGCTCAATGGATCAGGGACGAGACAAAAAATAATCGAGATGGGATTCAACTGGAAGCTGAAGAATATTACGTTACGATCATATTAAGTCTTTCTTTTAAATTATTCAACACAAATGTAAAATAATACATTATATATAGAATTGTTTGGCTAAAATCAACATAATTTTTTATGATCATTTTAGTCTATAATTGTATAGAAACAGTGTCAAAGCGCAGCTAGAGCACTTAAGTTTTAATTCTACAAATGTCGGCGTTGGCGTTGAAATACTCACGCGTCCGACGAAGGGCAGGCCTGGCTTGTAGAGGCGGCGCATGTCGGGCCCGAAGCGCAGCTCGACGAAGTGCTCCTCGGCCATGGCCACCTCGCGGGCGTCGTCCCCGCCGCCGGGCACCGCCCCCACCGTGGCGGCCGCCGCCCCCGCCGCCGCCGCCGACACCGAGGCCGCGGGCGCCGCCGCCGACACGTTGAAGGCGGCCTCGAAGGCGGCCGCCTCGGCGCGCACCTCCACCGCCCACGCGCCGGGCGCCGCCGCCGCCGCCAGCTCCAGCGAGAACTCCTTCACCCCTGCGCACCACGCAGCGCGCTCGCTCGCACACTTGCTCGCCTTCTGGCTCGCTCGCTCGCTCGCTTGCATGCTTGCTTGCTCGCTCGCTCTGTTCGCTTTCTCGCTCGCCCACTTGCTCGCTTTGTGGCTCGCTCGCTCGGTTGCACGCTTGCTGGCTCGCTTGCTTGCTTGCTTGCTTGCTCGCTTGCTTGCTCGCTCGCTTGCTTGCTTGCTCGCTTGCACGCTTGCTTGCTCGCTTGCTTGCTAGCTTGCTCGCTTGCTTGCTCGCTTGCTTGCTTGCTCGCTCACTCACTTGCTGGCTCGCTCGGTTTCTCGTCCGCTCGCTCTCTCCTTCGCTTACTCGCTTTCTGGCTCGCTGGCTTGCTCGCATTTGGCGCGCTCGCTTGATTTTTTTTCTGGCTCGCGTATTTGCTCGCTAGGTTTTTGTTCTGGAAAATGCCTGTCTTGCGCTACAAGACTGATGTTGGTATTTGATTCCAGTTCTTCATTTCGGTTTTATGAACTCGTATCGCCTGTACAGGAACGAGGTTAGGGAATGTGGGTGAAAGGAAGTAATATTATTTTATGAAATGAAAATGAGTTGTTTTGTTAGTGTATCTGCACGATGGGGGGGGGGTGGAATGTTGAAGACGAATGGGGAGGGAATTGCAGAGAGAAGGAAGAGGATGGGATATGGGCAGTCAAAGAGTCGCCTCTTGACCTGCCACTTAACTTACCTAACTGTCTCTGGTTCTACATGTCGCAAAAGCCCATTTCATGACTTAATTGTTTCATCATTTTCAAACGGTTGAGAGAACCGTTGGACTGGACGTGATGTAATTTGTACAGAAATATTGTCTGCGTTTTAAGCAAAATTACCCCAAAATTATTCAAATTTTCGAAAAATTGTGCATTACCATATTTTAAGATCTATTTTTCATTCAATGAATTCATTAAAGAATAAAATGTTCAAAACGCTGAAAAAAAGTCTACTTTTGTAATATTTGAAAATGTAGAGTTCGACGTAAATACGACCAAAGCCATTTATAGGTCTTTTGCTCAACACGAAGAAAACATGTAGCCATTTTGAGAATTTGTTTTAAAAACTTGACATTTCGTGAAAAGAACGCCAGAAAATCAAAATATGTATTTCAAACTCATAGGGCTTTGAGTGCATTAAGATAGATTGTGGGATATCAATTTTGAAGCAAGCCGTCTGCATGGTTTTGACGCTAGGGTTGTCGAGAAACAGATATACGATAGGCAGATAGATGTTTTGCCTGTAATCGACTTTTTGGTACCAAGGGCCCACGAAAAATTAACTATTACTAGAAAACGTGTTAGAGGAAGTAATTTACAACTTTTGGAAAGAAGATTTATTCACTTTTTCGCTACCAGAGCCCAGCACTAAGAGCTTTTCTGTCGGAAAATCGCTGATTTCATGTGCACGATTACAGTACTTTATTTTTACTGTTACGTTATTGCTTGTTATTGCCTTCCAGCATATACAGATACACTGCATGTCTTCCTTGAATCGAGAGAATGTTCTCCAATGGAGAGAATTATGGGAGGGAAATGTGGAAAGACAAAGTTAGCATTCGTTGAATAGTAAATAAACATGAATCGTTAAAATTGAGTAAAAATAAAATTTTGTACGTATTACGGGTGTTAAATGGTTCTAAAGATCTCGGGAGACAGAAAGAGCCCGGGCCTCGCTTTTTCGGTCGTCGCGCGATCGTTGGAACCTTCATGACGCCATTGGTGCTTAAATAAGTATTTCATACATACTCGGACGAGAAAGTGAAAATTGTTTTGTCTTAATTGTTCCCTTATATTCAGAAGATAGACAATGAGAAAACAAGCAATGTTTTTATTTAAGTAGATGCTCCATGAATTCCACCCTTCTACGTAGGACTTTGCTACAAAAAAAGTTCGCAGTACTCCAACTTTTCCATGCCGTAACAAAACACCTTGATAGAAATGACAAAACTTTTTTGAATGTTCCGGAATATTCCGCTGCTTCAGAGGCAATGAGGAGCCTTTCTGGCAGAACCATTCCGAGCATCAAAGGCAACAAGGCAAATGGCGTGGAGGCGCCCCGCCCTCGTTCCGCCTTTGATTTCTACTTCTGCTTCCTCTCTCTCTCTCTCATTCCCACTCTCTCTCTCTCTCTCTCTCTCTCTCTCTCTCTCACACACACACACACACACACACATACATACATACAGACAGACATACGCGTTCCGAACTTGTTTATATTATCAATTGTTACTCTTCGGCCTTCCTCTTCTGCTATGTTTGGTTTCGTCATTTATCGCCCTCCTCTCATCTCTTTCTCTCCTCGGTTGTTGATCCAGCGATGTAAGGCGTGAGAGACTTTTTCGCACAAAAGCCGCTGTTTCTTCTTAAATGGATCAGCTGGCTCCAAGTCCAAAATTTGGAACGGAAGCTTCGAGGGCGGTGGAGGGGGAGGGGAAGGCGACGCAGCGGCGCTTCTTCCTTCCAACGGCGATAATCAACTTTCTACGGGCGATGCGGAATGGCTGATTTGGAAGCCCCCCCCCCTCCCTCTGGAGCCCTTCGCAGCCGTCCGCGGACGGAGCGCGCGGTCTGCCGCCTGGCGGGCTGCATCCAACCGCTGCGCAGGGGCGAAGCGCCCAAAACAATCGCAAAATTCAATTTAGTTCGTTGATGACTTATTTCACGTGGAGAGAGTCAGGCTTGCTTTTCCGTCTGACCAAGCAAAGTTTGCTACCCTGCTTTCGCCATCTACCGGAGAAAGAAGTTACCACTCGGGTGACGAAACAATTTTAGTTTAGCTCAGTGGCTTCATTTAAGCTGGATATCTTACATGCAGTAAAATCTATAACATGGGACAGCCGGATTTATTTTTCTTTCAAAGGAGGGTGTATTTTTTACCCTAAAAAGTTCACGACTTCGAACCCGCAAACGTAGATATAACAGCCTGAAGCGCTAAAATTTACACCACCAAAGCCACAGCAAAAATAGTGGATTCACGTAGAAATACGTATTTCAGGATTTCTGAGGTTGCTCTATTATAATATTATAATGAAATTTCAAAATTGAAAGCGGCGGATCTTCACATAAAAGTGAAGCAGACGTGCGTAGAAATATGGAAGTGTTTTTGAAGTCGCCGAATAGAATTAACTCTTAATATGCAGCACGGTGGAAAATGGCTAATAAACAAAAAGGTACAGCAACTAAATATGTGTTATTCTGATTAAGAACATTCTAAAATTGATAAATAAACGCATTGTGGGAAACAGTCATTGAAGGAAGAAAAAATATAATGCACAATATTCACGACTAATGTGTTACGATGCTTTATTTAGAATTAACTCTTGTGAAATATAAAAAATGAATATACTTAAGCTTAAAAATATACATAACATATTGGTAGAAGTAACTACTATCTCAAAACAAAACAAAAATGAACTCAACGGAAATTGAAAACGTTTTTGTAACATACGTCAACAACATCGGGAGAATCGACTATCGGTAACTTCACGAGACAGTTGAAGTAACTATCTGAAGCCGAAGGGTTTCGTTCCAACGTCTTTGGACTTAGATTTAGACAGATATTACATTACTAAAAATTTTGGACGCACCCTTTCGAGTTTTGCGCAGGTTTTGGGTCTCGTGCTAGGAAAGTGTGAACGACGGTAATGAATTAAAGGATCGATAATAGCCTGAATTTTATTATTATGATTTTCTGATGAACACTATGAAAATCATTTTGATATAATTCGTATTCTATAAAAAATTTTCAAAATTAAAAATACAGAGTAAGTGGAGATCCAAACCTTAGAGTTTTACCAACAACGAATTCACGATTTAGAAACCTGAACACTTTAGAGCAGTGTTGTCAAAGTCGATGCTATGAGCGGAAGTCCGTGGCACGAGTGCCACGACAAAATCGCTCCTCCACACAGTTCATCACCCTGACATCAGAGACAACGTCATCCCTATCGTAAAACGACGGCTTTATTACTATTCGTAATAGTTCCTTTCCCGACGCTAGTTGCGCAGAGAAGCCCATGGCAGGCTACGATGTCAAGATGACGGGTGCCACAGCCACCAGTAGAAGACCTTGATACCACTGTTTTAGAGCAGTGTTGCCAAGGTCGATGCCACGAGCGGGAGTCCGTGGCACGAGTGAAACGACGAAATCACCCCTCCCCGCAGTTCATCACCCCGCCACCGGTGACAACGCCATCCCTATTGTAAAACGGCGGGGTTACTACTACTCGTATTAGTTCCCTTTCCCGACGCTAGTAACGCATAGAAGCTCGTGGCCTGCTACGGAGCCACGTCGCGTGCCACAGCCACCAGTAGAAGACCTGGACACCGCCGCTTTAGAGCTTGCGTGACACGAGGACAGCGACATCTTGAAGCGGCGGTCGGATTTAAAGCGAAGAGCGTGACAAGTGAGCGGCGTGAAGCGCAGGTGAGGCGGAAGGGGGAGGGGGGACAGCTTCTGCCCTTCGCGCGCTCTGCAGGGAGCTATGCATTTGCGATGAGGCAACGGCAGGGTGGGGCGAAGGGGGGGGGGGGCTTTCATATCTGAGAGCTTCAATATTTGATGCGGCCATCTGCAAGTGCAACGCGCGTCGACGCAGCATAAAGCACGAAGCTCCGCCCCTTCAAGACACCGCAGGGGGACTCCTCATTAGTCAAATATGGATGCGACGGATCTGGGCAGGAACCTGGAGGACGCCAACCCACGTAAACAATCTATATTGCATTTTTCACCTTCCTGACCAGGCGCATCAAATACATAGTTTACTAATATGAACGTTTTCTGGTGTCAAGAAAATATTCAATGAATAAAGAGTCAACATAGGAAGGATAGGGTATTTTAATCCTTTTTGAAACAACCCTATGCAATACTGTCCTCAGTTCGGACTTAATGTAGAATTCTAAGTCATGTACTCAGAATTTCATGTTCTCTTTTCAATCATTTGATTAATCCTCAAAAACAAAATTTCGGTTTCAATGCATATTAGATCATAATTGTTCATTTGTGCTTTTCACTTTCTCACTCACTACAAGTACAAGAGAAAGAATTGTAGTACTATTGCGAAAAGTTGAGATTTTTTGACAGAAATATACTTATTGTGCAGCCATGATATCGAAGAAGTGAATAAATCTTGTTCCTGTTCTATAAAATTTTGTCCAAGAAGAATCCAGGTTTTGTGTATTCGCTTTTCTCGGATAGACCAATGAACGTTTGAAAATGGTGCAGGTCTAATTTTCATTAAAATATTTTATTTTTTAACATTCCTAAAGTACAAACGTTTTCAACGTCTTCCTCTTACTACAATATGCAAGATAAAAAGTCTAAACATTAGCTGTTATTCGAAGTTATATCTTTAAAGAAGGTCATGCACAATTTTCCAAAAAAAAGTGTAATTTTGTGGAAAACCAAAACATTAAAAATAAGATTTTTGAAATAACAGCACCAATTTTTCATTTATTTTCGAATAGAGCAAAGTCACATTATCGATATCTATTTGTGTGGAAGAAAATAGAAAATGTTAAAAATTACAAAACTACAATAGTGGTAAAGAAATTTTTCTTTCTCGCGTAAAAAATACATAGCATAGAGGAAGTATTATTTTTGGCAGAAATATTCGTAAGGTGGGACCCTGATACCAACTAAAAGGATAAATCGTTTTTCTGTGTGTTGAAAAGCACTTCCTCTAACACGTTGTGTTGACAGAATCCACGTTTTTGTGAGTCCTTGATCCCGAAAAATTGATCGTAAAATATGTCTGTCTCTCGTCTGTACTCAAAGCTTGGCGCATGAACCTTACAAACGATTTTTTTCAAAAATGATTTTCCCTGATCAACCAGAACGCACTCGAAGCCCTGAGAATTTCAAACGGATATTTTGATTTCTGACGTACTATATTTGAGGCCTCAACATTTTAAAAATTGTCTGAAAAATGTCTCCAAATTGTTTTTCGATTGAACGTTTTTCTCGGATAACCTAAAGAACGCTAAAACAATGGCGCAGATCTTGTTATAGTTGAATATTACAAAATTGCAAAGGTTCAAACTTTTTCGCAGTCTTCCTACAAGTACAATAATAAAGAGAGATAATTTTGTTAATAAAATATATTGCTCAAAGAGATCTTGAAGTAACATCATGTAAAACTTATCGAAAATATGAGTCTTTATGCGTAATTTTGAGTAAAATATAGGCACATTTTCAACAATTATTTTCTCAAAAACGACTGCAAATTTTTTATTTATTTTTTTTCAGATGCAAGCCAAATACAAGAAAATCGGTTATAGTATCATTTTTGGGGATATTTCTGTAAGTTTGAAAATTACATAAAATTAACAGCGAAAGATGACACTGAAGATAATATCGATGTTAAAGTTTTTTTAATAAATGACATATGTTTTAAAAAGAGATCTGTAAATAAGGTCGTGCACAATTCTTTGAAAAAAAGGCTAGTTTTCGCGTAATTTCTGCTTGAAATTGATGTAATTTGTAAAAATTTCTCAAAACCCTCACCAAATTTTTTCTTTTAATTTAATTTCTGTTAGAGTAAAGGACGATTAAAAGTGTCCCCCTGGGTCTAATTTTCTTTGAAGTTTATGAATTTTTCGAAAATTTAAAAAGACTGTATTTTCAGATTGTCAAGAATACAAAACTGAACTTCCAAAAAATTCAGAGAACGCCACAACATCGTATCCTTCAGAGCTATTGGTCGCCAATTAGACGGGGCATTATTTTCCCTTTCTGTTGGTGCCAGGGTGGTTTTGAATTTCCTCTAATCATCTGATATATTCTGAACATTTTAAAATAGGTCAAGCAGGAGTCTCAGGGTCGAACATGCGAAGGTCGAGGCAAGGGGCGGTATTCCAGGTTTTTGACAATTTCGGCCTCCGTAAACTTGGATGCATCGAGTAGTTCCCTTCCATCCCCTTTTTAAACACGTCCTCAAGATCAATCTGCGGGGAGTTACTGTGTAATTTGGCAAAGTAATCTTGTAATACTTGTTTGGGTATCTTGTATTTCGCCCCCTTTCGCATTTGCAACAATGCGCATTGCCTTGCGCGCGTTGTTTGTACACTTTGTTTATTTCTCGCTGTATCCGAGTCGCCGGCAGCAGGGGCGGAGTCATCTGAATGTTTAATGCGCAGCGCGCTTTGCATTTCAGAGATGATTGTGCAGCGCGTCACCAGCGCGCCTGCCCCGCGCTTCGGCCGACAGCCCTTGTGCGCCCGCGCTGTGAGGAGAGGGTCGCTTAACCCTCAAGTGGACGCGTTGGCGCACAGCGGGCGCCATCGCCGGATATTGTTGCGCCATTTCCGGTAGATGAGTCGACTTTCGTTATCACTTTCTGCAACCTTTCAGTGCAGTCTTGGCTTCCTCCGTGTGAAGTTTCGTTGCCCTCACTCAATCCTGGGTAGATTTATTGGCGGATCACTCATCGACGGACAGCGCTTAGAGTTAAGTAGAGTCTCATATTATCCTTCTGTTATGAACTTTGATCTCTCCACGTTGATGAAAAACGTAATTTTATACTTACTGTACGCAAAGTAGTAAATTCAAATCGTATTCTTTGAGAAACAATAACTTTTTCTTCCAGGGGTAAAGTTGAGAGAGAAACATGTATTACAAATCTTTTGCTCGAATACGAAGAGCAGGAAGAAGTGGGTTGTAATGAATTGACTGTGCATTTAATAATTGACTGTGATGATATGCGCCACAAATTGAGACACAAATATCACAACATAGTTGCGGAAAAAACAGATATCTGCTTGGCGCACTCCGTGCGCCGCGCGTCCACTTATGTTCCGAAATTTGACGCGCGCGCTTAAGGGTTAAAGGTGGTTGCCACGCCGGCCGCGGTGTGCCTGCGGGAGAGCATTTCTTAGCCAGGGAAAGGCAGCGGTTGGCAATGCTCTTTTCTCGCCCCTGCCGGAGCAGAACCCTCACAAACGGACCACGGACCGTATTCTATTCTCACACCGAACTTACAAGCACTTTTCTCATCCGCTTACAAGTTCTATTCTCCCCCTTTACTCTTACAAGCACTGTACTGCAACACGCGTCGGGGGCTTTGAGCTTGTCCCGGCTGGGGCGGTGCACCACAGGGAGATACCGGGATGGGGAAACCCCCTCTAGGCAACGTGTAGGTCGGCTCAGGATCTCAACATCTAACGAGGAAGATCGTCGCCAACTCGAGCGATGAAATCATACACTACACTTACGGGTGTGGCGTGCCACCATTACTCTACACCGAAGGTAAGCGGCTTGCATCGGCAAGCATAACATCTCGGAGGCACAACCTCCAAAATGTGCTGCCGCATGCAAGCGGGGGCCAATATATACGGGCCCCGCGGAGCCAGGAGGGGCAGACGGTACCATGCGGAGCAGACGGAAGCAGTCGGGACCATGTGAGACACTGGAGCCAGAAGCGTGTGTGAGAATCGTGAACGACGTGCACCAGGTCCCATGATGACTCGTTCGGAAAGCTCCGCCGCCGCCGCCGCCGTTGCTGTCGCCTTCGCCGCGCCTGAAACCACGGAGTGATGGGGTAAGAGGCCGCCACATCTAAGCTCGACTTCCTATACATTCCTTATCTGATTTATCGTTCCTCCCCCCCTCTCTCTCTTCATGCAACAGTAATAAATGGTGCATTATTTGGAACATGACTTATTCTTGAGAAACTGCCCTCCCTTTAAAATCTTCCAAGTCAACCACAGTACTCCAAAGTGACGCGCTGCCTAAGGAATACGCTGAAGTCAGTCAGCTCCGAGGGTGGCACGTCACACGGGGCTAGTGACCCTAGCAGTTGTCGCGCCCCGAATAGTTCATCAACCAGTCGCTCTGTTCGCTGCCGTGCGCTCGCGTGACTCTCCCTGGCGCCGCCGTCGCGAACTGTCTTGCGTCGCGCAACTCCTCAACTCCCTGCTCGGGGCTGGGGCTGTATGTAAATTGGGGACCAAACAACCACTTCAAGTTTTCTCCGTTAACTTACTTTAAAATTCTACATGTAAATTGGGGACCAAACCAACCCACGTAAGGAAAAGGACTGATGGAGTAGGAAAGCTCGTGTAGGAGACCGCCGCCGCCGCGCTGTTGTCCAGCTTTACCTTGTGCCTTATTAAAAATCTTCCAGATTTGTTCCTATATCAAAATGAAAAGCAAAGAAAGCACTAGAAGAGTGTCCAAATTTCATACTCAGGGATATAGAAAATTAGTTAAGAAAAAGGAAGAATATAAAAAATGGCCAGATAAGCAGAATTAATTCAATCAACGAATGATTCAATTGATTGAAAATCAACTTTAACCAAACCATGTTTTAAAAGAAGTATGCTAGTTATTAGACTGGAAAATTAGGGAGGGAGTTATATTTTGAAAATTATGGCTACGAAAATGTTCTTCGAAAATAAAGTGTCATCTTCCACTTTTCCCTGGAAGGGAATGAGATACTCGGT
Organism: Acheta domesticus; assembly: GCA_031308135.1. Lineage (NCBI taxonomy): Eukaryota > Metazoa > Arthropoda > Insecta > Orthoptera > Gryllidae > Acheta > Acheta domesticus. The sequence continues at coordinate 460,293 of JAHLJT010004567.1, read as the reverse complement.
CCCCAATTTACATACGCCCTTCCATGGGTCAGTTCCCAATTTATACATGGATTTAACGTGTTTCCCTTCTAGTTCCCAATTTACATACGCCGGGGACTGGCAGAGCGCCACGGCTAGTTTGCTGCTGGTCAATTGCGTGCGTTGTTTGCTTCATTGATGTTCGCTTGTGGGCCTCTCTCCAGGTCTCACGGCGCGATGGCTCGTTACTTCACGAGCTTCTGCCGCACTCGCAACCGCTTTCTCAAAACTCAAAGAAGCTTATAATAACCAAAAAAAGCGAAATTTGGGACATTTTGATATGCTTTTCAAATTTCACGGGAATCTAATGTAGAACCCTGTGATGCATGGAGGTTTGCTGTGATTCAAAAATCACAGGAAAAATAATGTAGAACTTGTATGCTTCATTCTTACTATGCAGAATTCTGCGCTTAATCTTGCGCTTAGAAATCTTAACCCTCCGGCGGGGCGCGTAGCGGCACTCAGTGTCGAATTCTTACATTTTTTTGATTTCATGTAAATAACTAGAGTCACACATATGAACTCATAGTTATTCTTCGTTCATTATATTTTCAACCAGATGACACTCAAACCACGATTTTAGACTGCCGATTGACCGTTATTCATTAGTAATTCGACCTCTTCAAACGGTTGCGGCACTCCGTACCGCACGCACTTTTTCATGTAAGTATAATATTTGCGTGTTTTATCCACTAGAATTCTTACTGTGTTTTGTTATTGAGCTTTATGACACAGATTTGGAGTAATGACTACTAATTCAAGTTTAAATGCGTTGTTTCCCAAGAAACGTTAGAAGGTACGTTTGCACCGTATTCATTCCCCGATATGTAGCACGTACCAAGACACGGAGGGAGCGAGTGATGGATTAGATTCGTATTAATATTGTTATTTCGTTTGGTATTTAGTTAGTTATTTTGAAATAAAATGTATAAAAAATAAATAATATTTCCATCCCATTTAATAACAAAAGTAATAACTAATGACGCGAAAATCGAAGTTGATAAATGCGGCAGGGAGAGCCGCACGCGCCTGCTGGTGGGAAATGATAGGACGCGCCCGCCGGAGGGTTAAACTACAAAACAAACATTGATAGCCGATTCATTACTCAAAAATACTTATCTAACATTTGACAATGCGTGTCATTAGATTCGTCTTTTTACGCACATCATGCTAGACTAAAAAATATGTGTAGTTCTATTTGGAAAACACCAGGTTACTTCGATATTTAGTAAAATAGAGTGATAAAATATAAATGAATACATGTATCAATTAGCCGAATTCCGTCGTACACTTCCGTGAAAACTGCATTGCAATAACGTCAACCGTTCGAAAATTGTAGGAGGTGCTCAAATTACGTGACTCAACCTGTATAATGGTATTATTATGACGCATAATACCTATACTGCGATTTTTGTAGGAAGAGCTCTCAAGATAACTCAAATCCCATCTTCGCGATGGAATATGCCACGGCATTTCGTATTATTCACAGTCGTTCCGCTAGATTTCGCACGATCGCGACCGTATGAAGCAGTGCTTGCGATCATGCGACTTCTACCGGCAAGACCGAGAAAAGACGCGAAATGCCGTGACATATTCCATCGCGAAGATGGGATTTGAGTTATCTTGAGAGCTCTTCCTACAAAAATCGCAGTATACACATGGTATGGTATTATGGTATATTATTGGAACCTATATATTAGGCGTTGCCATCCCCTCTAAATCCCCCATTACGTGGCCGCCACCTGCCCCCACACAGGGAGCGATGATTTAGCCTCTCTTAGTCGATGCGCTACGAACATTAGCACGCGCCATTCAATACTTGACACACTTGTAATGCATGCGTAACACGGTATACAATCTCCAGACGCTAATTTAGGAAATTGTTACAGTTCGTTTCACACTTTTCTTAAGTGAAGTGCGGAGCGCTTGTTACATACGTCTACTAACCAAGCTACGGAGGGCACAGGCAGTTTGAGCAGTCATGTTATAATAACTCATTATGAAATTGATCTTAGTTTCGTAAAAACTGTAGAAAACAAAAGTGGATAAAATAGTAATTTATGTAACTAATTCAGGTAGCAGGTAATTGGGGAACAAAATAAATATTTTGGAAACAGTAAGCGGAAGACATATTCGTACGAATTGCTTAGCTTATATTTTAGAACGAATTCATGAAAACTTACGTTATGACAGAAACTAAAAAAAAATACTCTTGGGTTCATTCTCAAGATGCAAGCGGCAGCCACGTCGATTCATGTCACGCCAGTGTTTTGTTTCCTTTGCATTCCGCAGTCGTTTTATATAGTCGTGGCTTCTTGGGAGCACGAGTACAGCACAGTATTTTTTGAGGGAATACTGATGAGGTGTTGATGACATTATTCAAGGATGAAATAATGAAAGTATCTTTGTCTACTTAGATTTAATTATACAGTCAATTTTGCCGTACGCATATGGCAAAGCAACACTTTCCGATCGACAGAGGGTGAAGGGAAGTGTTGACTGGTCCCTACTCACCTAGCAACAGTCAACTGTGCCGTACGCGTACGGCAAAGCAACACTTTCCGATCGACAGAAGGTGAAGGGAAGTGTCGACTGGTCCCTACTCACCTTGCAACAGACAACTGTGCCGTACGCGTACGGCAAAGCAACACTTTCCGATAGACAGAAGGCGAAGGGAAGTGTTGACTGGTCCCTACTCACCTAGCAACAGTCAACTGTGCCGTACGCGTACAGCAAAGCAACACTTTCCGATCAACAGAAGGTGAAGGGAAGTGTCGACTGGTCCCTACTCACCTTGCAACAGACAACTGTGCCGTACGCGTACGGCAAAGCAACACTTTCCGATCGACAGGAGGCGAAGGGAAGTGTTGACTGGTCCCTACTCACCTAGCAACGGTCAACTGAGCCGTACGCGTACGGCAAAGCAACACTTTCCGATCGACAGAAGGCGAAGGGAAGTGTTGACTGGTCCCTACTCACCTAGCAACAGTCAACTGTGCCGTACGCGTACAGCAAAGCAACACTTTCCGATCAACAGAAGGTGAAGGGAAGTGTCGACTGGTCCCTACTCACCTTGCAACAGACAACTGTGCCGTACGCGTACGGCAAAGCAACACTTTCCGATCGACAGGAGGCGAAGGGAAGTGTTGACTGGTCCCTACTCACCTAGCAACGGTCAACTGAGCCGTACGCGTACGGCAAAGCAACACTTTCCGATCGACAGAAGGCGAAGGGAAGTGTCGACTGGTCCCTACTCACCTAGCAACAGTCAACTGTGCCGTACGCGTACAGCAAAGCAACACTTTCCGATCGACAGAAGGCGAAGGGAAGTGTTGACTGGTCCCTACTCACCTAGCAACAGTCAACTGTGCCGTACGCGTACAGCAAAGCAACACTTTCCGATCAACAGAAGGTGAAGGGAAGTGTCGACTGGTCCCTACTCACCTTGCAACAGACAACTGTGCCGTACGCGTACGGCAAAGCAACACTTTCCGATCGACAGGAGGCGAAGGGAAGTGTTGACTGGTCCCTACTCACCTAGCAACAGTCAACTGTGCCGTACGCGTACAGCAAAGCAACACTTTCCGATCAACAGAAGGTGAAGGGAAGTGTCGACTGGTCCCCTACTCACCTTGCAACAGACAACTGTGCCGTACGCGTACGGCAAAGCAACACTTTCCGATCGACAGGAGGCGAAGGGAAGTGTTGACTGGTCCCTACTCACCTAGCAACAGTCAACTGTGCCGTACGCGTACAGCAAAGCAACACTTTCCGATCAACAGAAGGTGAAGGGAAGTGTCGACTGGTCCCTGCTCACCTTGATTTTGCCGTTCGCAAAGCAGCGCTTCCCACCGAGTGGGGGAGTGAAGGGGCGGTGGCTGGCTCACCTTGGTCGAGCGCCACCTCCTCCCACAGCGCCACGCGCGCGCCCGACGGGTCGCGCACGCTCACGCTGCCCGTGACGTCACGCGCGCCGCGCAGCGAGTGGTCCAGCGCCAGCACCCAGAAGAACACTGCGCACGGTACAAAAGGGGAACGTGCAATTTTCAACACTGCCTTTGCAGAGACAAAAAGTTATCTGCCACGCTCCAGATGAAGCTCTGGCTTTCATTACAGACGTCAAATTAAGTAAATCACTAAAATATTGGTTAAGGAGAGGTGTGTAAGAGAGAAATCGTCACAAATATGGCTAACAAAAATAGTTTTGAAAGTAAAACAGCAGTTCTACCCCAAATTGGACAATATATAAATAAGTATACAAGATGTTTGATATATAAATCCATAGTTGCACCACATTTTGATTACTGTGCAACAATACTAGTTGGAGCACAAAATAGAGCCATGAGGGCAATAATTCAATGCAATAGATACTCTCCAGTGGTAGACATGCTAGACATTCTGAAATTTATGTCAATAAAAGAGAGAATTCAGTACAATACACTAATTTTTATTTTTAAACTAATTAAAAACCATATAACATGAGAGAGTGAAAGATGAAACAACAAGGGAAACAAGACAAGCACAACAGTAATTGTAATTCATTTTAGTAAAACTGAACAGGCAAAAAATAGACTATTTGACAAAGGAATTATATAATAAATTACCGTTAGAAATAAATTGTGAACAAATTAAAGAATTTAAAAAGAAAAATTATAAAACACATAAAAGTAGAAAATTCATTTTGTAAATAGTTAATAGAATATACTTACAGATGTAAGCAATGTATGTAAATATGTATTTTATGTAAAAATAGCCGAGAAGACTAAATAAACTATATCTATCTATACATATATTGTTTACTCTCGAGATATAAGCTGAGTTTAAATGTTCATAATCGATCATACCACTAATCTTTTTCGGTACTTCAGAACGAAGTTATCAGTCAAGTTGTACATGAGGATGACTATTCCACCAATGAAATTAAAAGCAATAGTGTTTAACTATACAGACAAAATGCCCCAATCAGGGCGGTATATAAGTTTATAGTTTTTTTCGGTTTTTCTTATCGTTTCTCCATACTGACCAATCATAATCCGTGACTTTCCTTCCTTAGGAGGCAGTATACTTCGATCGCTAGGTCATCCAATACACCGCGTATTTTCTTTACCTTAACATCTTTGATTTTAAAATAACTTTGAGTTATTTTCAGTATTTGTTGCATTTTGGGATTCTGTTGAACAAAATTCCATTCATGAAATAGTCCTCCTCGCTTTGCGAGTCGGGGATTTATCGACGATTTCCAAAGCACTCGTGGTATTACCAATGATAATTCCACTTTGGTAATAAATTACCACATGGGTTATAATAAAAATTCAGGTTCTTTAAAATACCAACAAAAACGGGTTCGCTGGTTTACCAGGAATTAGATGAATCATTCCAGCGCCAGAATGAAGATTCTTCAGAGAGCGATTTTGACGAATATGTCGTCTGCATATACACCGGGTAAGTTACCTCAAAACCAACATTGCCGCTGACTCTCCAGTTTCTTTGGCCGGGAGGTCTTAGAATTGAAGTGTCAACGGTGGTGTACCGGTTCGACAATACCTACGCGTCGCCAAAAATTACAATTCATTCAGAACCAATTTCTCAGAACAACATCAAATGCACCGTAGTTTGTCACCAATCATCAGCTTCATAAAGAACTCAACTTGGAAACAACTGAACAACTCATCACATACCTAGCCACTAACTTTTACCATTATTTACCCCAAATCCGCCTTGCATCTTTCAGACTCGCAAAAACTCCTAACTACAACAGAATAAAAAAAACAGACATCCCTACAGTACATGCTTAAAAACCTTCTCCAAATTCCAATCCGAATAGAGGACCCAATTCGACAACCTCAACCTTATGTTAGATTTAACTGTTAGAAGTAAGTTTTAAATATAAGTTAGTGTGTTCCTATGCGAACTATATCACATAGAAAAGTGCAAAAATCGTATTAAATCAATTTGTTAATATGCAAAGACAGAAGTGAGAAAATCACATGTTAAACAGAAATAGCAACACACATATGTACGCTAGTGCGCATTACAGATAATACATATAAGTTACCACATAAGACTTTCAAACATATGTAAAGTTGTTACTTAAGACTAGATACCGAAAAATTACTTATCAGCGAAATGTCTGCCTGGCTTTCTCTCCTCACTACGTACTAGCGCCTAAGCGCTCCACATGATTTTCTCCAAAATTGATATTTCTCTGCCGATCTAGTCAAACTCAATGTCCTGCGATTTCGAAACATGTTTTGATTTTGAAGTACTTCATATGAAACCTGAATTTTTATTAAATTTTGTTTTACTTATTTTCCCCTCGGATACAGCAAAACACGCTTAAAAATGGCGCAGGACGTACTTTGTTGGTAGGTTCTGACTTTTCGAAATTGTAAGAGCTCAAAAATATTTTGGTGACTTCATACAACTACAGCATTGAAGACAGATTGTTTTCTTAATGAAATATATTCTTCAAAGAGAGCTCTGTAAACACTATATTTTTTCAAAAATGCAAAAAAGTACATTGGAAAACTACACTATTGATGATAGTGATCTTTCTGCTTAATATAACTAGTTCTAAAAAATACATTTTTGAAAGTCGTTTAGTTTTTGCATAAATTTTGCTTGACGAAAGGCAGTTTTAAAAAATACTTTCTCAAGAAGGTTAAAATTATTTCTTTGATTATTTCCGAAAATAGGAAAGTACGTTTATTACAAATGGCACGGAACCTATTTTCTGTGAACTCTTGGTATTTTCGAAAATTTCAAAAAATGAGCAGGGAAAAGCTACAACAATGATAGGGATGTTCATTTAACGATATCAGTTCTTCAAAATTAGATCTGCAGATCATGTACATTTCTTTAAAATTATGAGTAGTTTCGCGTAATTTTTGTTAATATTCAAAACTGCATTTTGGAATGTTCAGTGCTTCTTTTGCTAAGAAGAGAGTCTCATGAGTAAGACCGTATTTTATGTTCTTATATATTTTTGTCTTGCTAGTTGCAGTTCTCAAAATTGTGATCTTGACGAATCGTCACCTTCCTATCGTAATAGATATTTTTTCGTTACATATTTTTACATTTTTAGTACTATATTATAGGTTTTATATATTTTGCTATTTTCACATTTTTATTCTATCAATTTTCGTCAATTTTACTATTTTTTTTACGAAAAGAAGTATTTGCAAAATAAACAGCATTTTCCCCTACTTTATTGGTGAAATTTATGTATGAAAAGTATCATTGATGTTGCATTTTGTGACGTTTAATCCTAAATTCTGAAAAAATTGGCGATCGCCGTCGTGTAACACGTCGATGAGAATGTTGCATGCTCCAGTCATTGCTGGTCGTAGATATCGTTATCTTTTGTACTATGGCTTCTATTGCGTCTAGTCTGGCAGCTAAACTACGGTTTCTGATTAACGATAGACAAGTTTTTACTACTGACGGGTAAGTAGTATGGTGCAAAGTGTGCATCATCTTGTGCTCTCCCAATGTTTTTTAAAACGTTTGTATTAATTTTAAAATGTATTTAGGGCATTTTATAAATGTAATTTTGTATTATGTAAATGTTCTTTAATTTGAGTATTTCAATATTACATTGTATATTCGATTTTACACATGATTACTGTTTTCATTACATATTTATGCACATATATTGACGTTTAATACTACATAATTTTCCGGTCTCTACTCATGAGATATGTCGTAATACGAGAATGACCCCTCCGCGACATGGCGGGTTTCGAATTCAGAGAAAAAATAATATTTATCGGTATGCAGATAAGCTGCATTCTGGTAACGCTATGTGCAAATTTTGATTGTTGAAATTTGATATTTGGAAAAAAAATTCTTACAAACGTTTCTACTGTGTTTCTGATATACGAGTATTTAAGAAATATAAGTCAATGGATTTATAACCTTTTTTGAGCATTCATAAGGCGATATATTGAATTTCCTTTATCTCTGGATGCTTAATTTATAGACTTCTTTTAGTTTAAAAAGATTTGATCGCTTATTACGAAATCACCATTCAAAAAGTGGAAGTTAATAGAGAGAAGCTTTATTGTACATTTGGGCAAATGTTGCCCCGTGGCAAATCGTTCAAAATAGAAGGTTTGTAGCTTGTGTGGAAATTCCGTGCTTGTCTGTATAATGTGCTGCGAATACTGTAACAGTTGTGACGTATTCGTGTTTATTTCATTTGTAGGAATAATAGGTCATTGTTTCTATTGTTTCTGTCTGTCGAAATAAGAGCAGATTTGCACCTGAAGTGCTTTGTTTCAATTGGTTTGGAGTTTTCAAATGTAGTGAAGTAGGATATAAATTTTAATATTATAATATTAGATTACCGTTCCAAATAATATTAGAAAGAATGCGGCGTAGCACATAGTTTCTGTTATTTTGTGTTAAACAGAATATGTCATCTCAAAATATCTCCGCGAAAAAGCCACTCGTTCTTCCATTACATTGTTCTCCGAGACCCATTTTGCTTTATAGTTTCCTCATCGTAGGTATTTATAGTATAGATATAGTATAGAAACACACGAATGCCAACTTCAAAAACTATATTGCATCAGAAAACGAAAGGTAAAGATATACGCATGCGTTTGGCTGATGTGTCCGGGCGCATTGACGGCAATGGATATCACTCTTGCTACATTAGTGAGTGTAAGTGTGCGTATGCATGGAGGGAGGAGAGGACAAGGGTGAGGAAGGAAACTTTGAGCGAGTTCCTCCACAGAGCGGCTGAATTTGACCGCTGATTGACGTAGGGTTTTTTTATTGATTAATGTTGATTGTACGTAGTTCAGTTTAAGAAATCCGAGTAAGCAACTTATTGGAGGAAGCAGCTTACTACATATTCGAACATGATTTATCCACTTTTTCATCATCAGGGGCCAACAACACGAGTTTTTTGTCGATTGATTGGTTGATGTCGTCGAGCGCGTCAACAGCTACGGTCATTAATCCGATAAGTGTAGTGCATGTCACGGAAGACGGCGGTAATATTTCAGTACTTGAGGGCGAGATCCGATGTCGACCTACGTGTCGGTTTTGCGGGGTTTCCCCCCACCAGGTATCTCCCACCAGCGGGGCCCTTCCCTGCCGGGACAATCGCTGAGTTCCCTACTGGTCTCCCGAGATGTGTGGTAGTGCAGTGTGTGTAAGTGTAAGTAAGGGGGTGAGGAAAGGACAAACAAGAGAAAGGAAAGATCGCGCGCGGTCCGTGGCCCGTTTGTTAGGGTATTGCTCCGATATTCTCTGCTACTGATCGGAGAAAAGACGGAAAGTACCGATCAGAGCAGTCGGCCACTCGAATCCTTCTCCAAACAGCGTATGTATGCGATATAGCTACGTAGCTAGTGTGGAAATTCCACGTTCTTTGGGATCAAACCCTGGGATCTCCCGGTCGAAGTCGCTGCAGACAGAAATCGCTGAGTGCGAACTAAACTCTGGTGCCCAGTTCGACTGTTGTCCGCCCGCCGTTAATGGGTCACCGTTCCACGTGTTGTCATTTGTATTTCTTAACACTTCACCGCCAAATCGCGGTGCGCACTCGGGAGTGGAATCCTAAGACTTGTGATTTTCTGTGGAAAATTTGCTGCTTTCTACTGCACTATTCGAAAACATACATAAGTGTGTACGTAGTAAGAGGAGAAAGTAACAAGATTTTCTCAGCAAACTGCTAATTTTCTCTTTGATCGGAGGTACGTGGAGTCGCAGCGAGGTGGTAATCGATAAGAGGTGGCGGGGCAGAAGGGAGAACCTGAAGAGGGCAATTACGAGTGGGGGCGGCGTGGTAGTGGCGGGGCGGGCGGGAAGCGAAGGGTCGAGGAGGTGGAAAGGGGCGGGGCAGGGATAGGGTGGCTTGTAACGGAAAGAGGGTGGAGAGTGGTGGCGGGGAGGGTGGAAAGGGGCGGGTCGGAGAGGGAAGGGCAGTTGGTGACTCTACCGTGACGAGAGTGGTGGGGGTATCAGGAGGGGTGGTTCACCGTGATGGGTTTGCGGGGGAGAGGAATGGGGAAGGGCGGGCAGGTGGTGGCTAGTGGCAGGGCGAGGGTGAAGGCGGGACGAAAAGGGGTGATTGAGTCTGATGGGAAGGCGGAGGAGGGAGGGAGGGGAAGGGGGCGGTGGTTGCGAGGCGAGGAGGAGATGGGCGAGGGGGTTGGCGGGACGGGTGGAGAGGGATGGACCGGGGAGAAGCAAGGGTGGTGGCTGGCCGTGCGGGTGGAGGCTTGTGGGAGGGCGAGCAGGGGTTGGGGGACGGGCGGTGTCTGGGGCAAGGGGTTGGCGAGGCGGGAGGGGCGCTGTGTTTGCAGTCCGCGCGTGAAGGGCGCCGGGAGAGCGCTCGGGGCGGGTGAGGCGGGGCGAGGGTGGTGGGGGGGGGGAGAGGGGGTTGGCAGGGCGTTGGGGGCGCATGTGGTAAGAGTCGACGCGTGGCCGGCGCCGGGGGAACGCTCAGGGTGGGAGAATAGAGACAGGGAGGAGAGGGGGTGGGGGGGGCGAGGAGGAGGTTAACGAGGCGGGTGGTGAGGGGCGGAACGAGGGGTGGCAAGGGTGATGGCGGAGCGGGTGGGGCGCTGTGGGTTGAGGTGTGGCGAGACAATCGCCGAACGAGGGCTCTGGTGCGAGGGGAGGAGTGGCGAGGGGCGAGGAGGGGATGGGCGAGCGTGTTGGCGGGGCGGGCAGATGGGGCGCTTTGAGTGGAGTCGACGCGTGACGGGCACCGAGGGAGCGTTGTGGAAGGAGGGAAGAGACAGGGAATGGTGAGGGAGATGGCGGGGCGAGGAGAGGGTGGTGGGGAGAGGAAGGCGGTGGTGGGGAGACGAAGGGGGTGTCGGAGTGATGAGGCGCTGGCGGGGAGAGGAGGGGCGGCGGGGCGAAGAGGGGGTGGCGAGGCGGAAGTGTGGGGACTGTATGGGTCGCCACGTGGCGCGCGCCCAGAGAGCGTTGGGGAGGGGAGATGGTGAAGAGGGAGGGACGGGGACGGGGAGCGGGGCGAGGAGTGACTGGATGGGGCGGGGCACTTTGGGTTGGGCCGACGCGTGGCGAGCGCCGGGGGAAGGAGGGAAGAGACGGGGAGTGGTGAGGGAGTTGGCGGGGCGAGGAGGGGTGGCGGGGAGACGAAGGGGGTGGCGGAGTGATAAGGGGGTGGCGGGGCGAAGAGGAGTTGGCGGGGCGGAAGTGTGGGAGGAAGTATGGGTCGACGCGTGGCGCGCACCGTGGGAGCGTTGGGGTAGGAGTGGAGGGGTGGGGAGTGGCAAGGGAGGTAGGCAGGCGAGGAGGGGGCGGCGGGGCGGGCGAGGGGCTGCATGGGTCGGGCCGCCGCGTGGCGCGCGCCGTGGGAGCGTCGGGGTAGGAGTGGAGGGGAGGGGAGTGGCAAGGGAGACAGGTGGGCGAGGAGGGGGCGGCGGGCGGGCGTGGGGCTCCATGGGTCGGGCCGCCGCGTGGCGCGCCGTGGGAGCGCTCTGTGTGTGCCTGCGCCGCCCCCCCCGCCCGCGCGCGGATGAGCCGCCCGCATTAATTTTGCATCGCCCGAGGCAGGTGGCGCGGGGGGCGGGGCGGGGGGGGCGCTGATTGAGACGCGTGTCGAGGGCGGAGCGCTGTTTGCTCGTGCAGATGGGCCTCGGGGCTTCGTGCTTGCGGTCTGCGCTCGAGCCTTAGCACAGGACAGGGGCCGCAGCGCTGCCGGCGGATCAACACGGCAGCAGGTTATGGCTCAGGGGCATTCTCACTGCGCGTTTTCTGCGAGTGTCAGTCAAAATGATTTCACGGACCGTAAACATTATTTTTGTGTAACAGCATTATCAATTTATAAATCAAACAATTAATTTCAGAAACAATTTTCGAAAGCGGTTTTGCCATTGGCGATATAAAATGTTGGCATTATGATCTGGCGCGAGGGGTGTGGGCAGGAGGCAGTGAGGTGGCGGGACCGGGCGGAGTGACCGGGCAGCGAGGACGGACGGTAAGGACGGGTGATGAGGACGGGAGACGGCAAGTGAGGAAGAGGCAGTAGAGGCGGTAGGGAAGAGGACGGGTGGAGAGAACGGGGCGGTGAGGACGGCCGGAGGAAACGGCCGGGGAGGACAGCCGATCAGGGCGGGTAGAGAGAACGGGGCGTGCCATAAAATGCTTTTTTATGAAAGATTTTTGAACGGGAAACAGTCGTTTATAACGCTGTTTAAACGCAAATTGTATATTACGCGGCTGTTTTATATTGTTAATTTTTATTGCACGAGTCCATGTTTTGAAACGAGTGACACTGGGAGCGATTTTTTTATATTTGTACGAATACAATAAAGCAACATTAATTACATCTAAGAATATTACACATTAAACATGACATATAAGAAAAAATGGTACATAAATCTTAAAATTATTGTTAAGATGTGTTTCTGTTACACAATCAATGTCTGTACTTCGGTCATGAAGAAAATACTTTAATTCTGGAAGTTGTCTGAATAATCCATTGACTCCTGATAACTAATGTAATTTTAGAATTATTGTCCATTATTTACTATTGTTGGTATTATTTGTGGTATTAATTTTTGCATTATGGAACTAATATGTTAATTATTTTTATGTTAAAATTGCAATTATGGAATTGTAATTTTGTGGTTGAAGTGGTGACATTGTATTGCTATTCCTCAGGCCATTTTGATACTCTAACGATACAGCAGATAATTTTGAAAGTTTCTTGTACTTTTGTTTTGAAGATTTGAATACCAGCACTTGAAAAATTTTACTTGGATTGAAAATTAGATTGAATAGGTTTATATGCCGAGGAAACATTTGGAGATCATACGGGTTATTAATTTTGGTTTTAGTATAAGCACATTTTCCATAAATTTCTGTGTTTTTGTGATAATTTATACATTTAGGAGTTTGACTTTTTGGTTTATTCCTCTTCAGTGCAGTGATGTGCAGTGATGATTATCTGCACATTGAAGCCAGGCCGCCTTGCGCCCCTCGCCTGCTCGCCCTCCGCCCGGGTCGCGCGGGTATCGTTTCCTGGCGGTCAAACTGACCGCTCGCCACTCCAGCACCGAACTGGGGCAACGCCGCCCCCGCTGCCGCAGAGAAGAACTTGTACGGCGGTATATAAACACGGAATACGGCCGCAGAAGTGGTCGCTCGTTTTCCGCTCTTCGCGAGCGAGCGAGTGATCGCCGGCGCCCCACTCCACGGGTGCCCTCGAGTTGGCCAAGGCGGGAATCGACGCTGAGCCATCCCGAGCGACCACCGCTGGCCTATTTGCTTTGGCCGCCGCCGCCTCCTGCCCCCCCCCACACCCCGGTCGTGGCGCCAACCGACTGAGTACTGGTCTGCGCAGTCGCTGTAGGGATTTAATCGTGTATGTTACTTTCAACAAGGGAACCGATTAAGTTACTTTTAGTAATCAACCCGGTGTTCATTTTTCTCTGTAGCGTATCCCTGTGTGAGTACGTTTATTTTGTGGCAGTTTTGACATTAAATTGGGAACTTGATTTTGCGTCTAAATTTAACTTTAACTATACTATTAAATAATGTTTAATTGAAGTATTTCTCAACCTTGATCATTGTAAGTTCAACTGAACAAATTCCTAATTGTTCTCTTTTTCTCCAAAGAGTTTATAGCTAGTATTAATTCAGTGAGATTGACTTTTTCGTTCTATCTTGATTTATGTATTGATGTAAGTGACAGTAGCACCATACTGAAGGACCGAAATAGATTTTTTAGGGCTCTATGGGCCGTATTCATAGTCGTCACTTATAGAATAAGAAAATACTTAAGCTATAAGAAGTTACTTTTGATAAGGAAATTCTTATGCACATTTGGTATTCATAGACGATACTTTATACTGCGATTTTTGTAGGAAGAGCTCTCAAGATAACTCAAATCCATCTTCGCGATGGAATATGTCACGGCATTTCGTATCATTCACAGTCGTTCCGCTAGATTTCGCACGATCGCGACCGTATGAAGCAGTGCTTGCGATCATGCGACTTCTACCGGCAAGACCGAGAAAAGACGCGTAATGCCGTGACATATTCCATCGCGAAGATGGGATTTGAGTTATCTTCAGAGCTCTTCCTACAAAAATCGCAGTATAACATAAGTATGACGCTAGCAGCGTCTCGTGTGGCAACAGCGCATTGGGTGGTTCACAGCCACTTGAATCCTGCCTGAAACGTTCCATCAAACTGGCCGTGAACTATTCTTACGCATGCGTCCGTAGGCATCCGTGGGGTAACCTAACCTACACAATTACTTAAATAGTGGTAGTAACTTAAATAGTGTCTTAAATAGTGAGAATCGGTAAACCTCAATTAATTGTAGCTGATTTTTGCCACCAACGTTTACCAAAATATGTACTTTCTTCCGGGTAAAACGCTACCTTTTCTTAAAAGTTCTTGATCATTGTGCATTTCCGGAGGGTTGTACATATCACGTAAATATAGTTGCTACGAAGAGCATTGCAACTATAAACATTTTTATTATGTTCAAAATAGTAGTCCATTTCCATTTCTTTTACATTACGACTATTTTCAACCCACCAAGAGACGATTCACTTATAGCTATAAGTGGAAGCTGGACCTTCCTTATAGCTACAAGAAGTTCCTTATGCAAGCGGATAAGTTGCCACTATGAATTGAAAAACGTTATAAGGAACTCCTTAAGGTTTTCCTTATTATAAGTGACGACTATGAATACGGCCCTATATGTAAAATACTGTTAATTTTTAGAATCAGAGAACCGACGATATTTTTGAAAATTTCAAATGTAGTGAACAATATTGAAATGTTATTTTGAGAAACTTTGGTAGAAAAATCATTGTTAGCTATGTTTTCGACTTCCGTTACAAAAGAAAAATATAATTAATGTCTCAAGTTTTAAAAACATTAATTGCTGGGATTTTTACATTACCTCAATTACAGTTTTCACTTTCATTTAAGTCTAAATTTGAGCTTTTACTTACTTTAGTTGTCACTATTAAGGAATCAAATGTGTTATTTGTTGTTACACTATAATTTTTGTTCATTTGCTTCGGTAGATAACGTTTTGATAAATTTTTGACATCTAAATCAGAACAAATGGTCTCGGGTACCCGGCCTAGAGTTCTAGCAGTTGATTGTGCATTCTGGCCATTGTTCCTTCAAATATTTTTATTTGGTCGCGAGGTAATCTTCATGAGGGAGCAATTACCCCATCCGAGTGGAAGAAAATCTACATGCTAATTCGTGTACAATCATTTATCCGGTTATCCAAGCAGGTCATTGTTAACTAGAGTCCAAAATGAAACCTGCGGAAACATCGATTCGAACTGCGCGCCCAGAGATATAATCAATCAACTCAATATTTTAATGAACGAGCATTTTAGCTCCAAAACACAATTATCATGTATCATGATATTACAACTACAATCTGACTGGAACTATAATTTATCGTATGTGGCTATCTAAAACACAAAACATTAGTTCACTCGTAAAATATGCTAAAAATAATTCGAGAATTTAGTGGTGTTGTTAATTTCAAAAAGCCTTGGTTGGTGTTCAGCAATCATTGTTTTGCGGCTGAACTTAATATATTGGGGTTATAATTTGCAATAAAATGCAATTTGAGTAGATTTAATACATTGTTTTCGTTTAGTGAACAAAATATACTTATTAATACAATGAAAAATCGTTAACTATCACTTGCACGCGTGCAATGAAAACTCCATAACTACAAATCAGAAAAAAATCAATCGTTTTAATTATTATAGCAGGGACGTGACAAAGGTATTTCCCGTCGGCCATGAAACACGAACAAAAATGTACATCACATATTACGAACCTACATCAACTGCATACAAACAATGAATGAATAAAACAAAGTTTGTGAGGTAAACGTTGCTTTGACACTAGCTGACTAATGCAACAAAATAAAATATTTAACCCGAATAAATTAAATGTTTTAGAAATAAAACATTTGGTCTTAGCATGTTACAAATGTAAAAATATAAACGTCAGTTGTATTTTCCGTTCTAAAAAGTACCCCAGCAAAAATTCTGAGCTAGATGTGCCTCGTTTTTTTATTTATTTTTTTTATTTTCGACATTTACATATGGTGTATTCTCTCTTCTGTCTTTACTTTTCGTGGAGAGAAATGTTTTTATGACTTTGTCAGCTTCTCATATTTTATCCGGAATATGTTCCATATCTTCCATTTTTAAACATTTTTTTATCCTCTAAGGCACTACGGTGATCATAGTACACAAAGCAAGGTCCACTAAAATATATCTTCTTCAGAAGTCATACGACATCATCATATGGGTGTCTCAAATGGTCAATATGCTCGCATTTTTTAAAATTTAAATTATTCTTAAATGGAAACTAAAATTATTTAATGTAACATGAAGATAAAGAGGTATAAATGCACTCGCTCCTATCGTCATTCGTTTTCTTGAACATACCACTTGTGCAATTATACCCTCTTTATCCACCCTTTTGTTAATTACTATAATGACCAGTACACATAAAATACTCGATGCTATTAAAGAAATCTAGTTTCCGAGAAGCGATGTTTTCCTCACTCGACAGTTCCATACATTGAAAACATGGAGAAACAACATGCCTTTCCCCGTTGGCAATTGCCGCGCAGGTACCTGCAGTGACTAAGCAAATTTCGCGCCCAGAAATAACATTTTAACTGAATGTTTTCAAAGATGATATTTTTCGAAAAAACTGGATATGTCTTTATTCATGAAATTCAACATAGAATGTGAAGCATTGTTTTGCAACAGGAGCTTCCGGGCAGTACAAATTACATCCTTATGTATTATAAATATGGTATTTTACATTCAGTTTGAAGAACGTTTAATGGGGTACGTTTTCTATATAGCATTAATTTGCTCAATATCACAATTTGTAATTGTTCTACAATTTTTTTATTGTATGACAAAAAATAAACCATCACGTTCAGTTCATGATCTGAACAACGAATATAGAGGAGAGAAAGTTTGGGAATGTTCCTCTCCCTTCGTGCCAAATATTTCTCGAGCAACTGGTAATTTACATAGATGAGCTACATTTCATTGGAAAGTTTTTGATAGCGTTTCCTTTATTAATTGTTGGTGACACCGACAACTATTGAGAGTGAAGTGTGATGATGATATCAAGACTACTCAGGCATGATGATGAACTGCATTAGCACAAAGATACTGAAATCAATAATATTATTCACCGGTTCAAATTCTGCGTTTGTTCACATACCGAAAGTACACGCAACCTCGTATTCTGTAAATGGACACACATGTGGCCCCGAACAGCGGGATTACGATAGCTAGTGTCTGTTTTAATACCACCGGGTCTACCTTCCACCGTGCTTCTGCTTCTGGGTTTTTGAATTTGAGAACAATTGCTGTGTAAAATAAAAATGCAATAGAATTTATACTAGCGTTATCTAATGTCACACATGCGAGACATACATTTTTTATGAACAATTTGCTACGCAGAACACAATATTTTTGTGCTAGACAAGAATTTCTGGGCTAAGACCGGAAGTAATGATCAAAGCAAACACAATTAGAGCATATAAATTAATGAACCTTTTAAAAAAATCAGCATGCAGTTATTGTGGAATTACTTAATTATCAGAAGGGTTTAGATGTGTGTACGAAAGAATTAATCAACATTGCGCTGTGAGTAGCTGCGAATACATTTTTGGAGAATGAAGGTGGCTCAGCTTTTACAAATTACAGAGGAAATTTAAGTCGTACCTTCATTTTGTAAAAAGGCGCTCGCGAAAAAATAAGACCTAAAAATTACAGAGAGAAAATAATGCATAATTAAATTACAACGGATAGGACGACACGAGAGGAATTTTTTTTTAAAAACAATCCTGCGTTGCAGCGCTAGGAAGAATGCAGATGTCGCGTGAATGAGATGGCAGGTGCTGAGCGTGCAGATTGTCGCCAGCGCAGGCGTCGGGGGGGGGGGGCGGCACGTGGCGAAGGGACGGGCGCCGCATCAGAGGGGGCGAACATGTGTCCCCCACAAAGCGACGCCCCCTCCCCCCCCCGCCCTGTGGTGGGCTCGCATATGCATGAGCGAGGGGCGGAGCGCGCGCTGGATCGAAGCGGAAGACATCAACACCTTTGGACGAGCGCCAGCTGACCGCAGCTGCGGGCGAGCGCCGCCGCCTGGATGGGCTGCGTGCCGCTCGGCCTCTACAGGTAACTCAAGCGCGGTCGCTAAAATGGAGGCCGAAAAATATTCTTCCACATAACCCTCCGGCGGGCGCGTAGCGGCACCCAGTGCCGCATTCTTACATTTTTGTTGATTTCTTGTAAATAATTGGTGTCACACTATTGAGCTCATAGTTATTCTTCATTCAATATATCGTCAACCGGATGACACTCAAATCACGATTTTGGACACTGCCGATCGACCGTTATTCATTAGCAAATCGAACTCTGCAACGGTTACGGCACTCCGTACCGAACGCGCCTTGTCGTACACGTAAAATATTTGTGTATTTTATCAATTAGAATTCTTACTGCAGTTTTGTTATTGAGCTTTATGACACATCTTTTGGAGTACTAACTACTAATTCAAATTTAGATGCGTTGTTTCCAAAGAAACGTTAGAAGGCACGTTTGCACCGTATTTATTCCCCTTCATGTAACACGTACCAAGACACGGAGGGAGCGAGTGATGGGTTCGACCCTTATTAATATTGTTATTTCGTTTGCTATTTTGTTATTATGAAAACAATTGTATGAAAACATAAATAAAGAAAATTTCCTTCACATGCCGTAACAAAAGTAATAAGTATTGATGCGAAAATCGAAGATGATAAATGCGGGACGGAGTGCCGCAGGTGGTGGGAAATGATGGGACGCACCCACCGGAGGGATAAACAACAAATGAAGCATCTCCAGTCTACAAGGTTTAAGAAATTTAATTCTTTGTAAAAATGGAGATGGAATTGAGCAAACGGAATACAAAGCAACGGGTAGAAACGGACTAAAAAAAAATTGCTACCCACGTACGACAAAGGAGTACGTACGATACGGAGTAACGTACGATGCATAGTATGTAGAGGAAGTTATGTAATGCTGCGGAAAATCAATTTCGAGATTTCAACGGAAATTCATGTTTTGGCGTCCCTGATACATAGAAAGCGTTTTTTTTCCCAAAACGTCCGTTCGTTCGTCCGTCTGTGAGCAACACAACCACCTAAACTATTCGTAGGATGTCCAGATTGAATATTTCCCATTCGAACCCAAGCTCTGCGATTTTCAAAAAACATTCTTCAAATTTTGGGAGTACTTTACATGAAGAACCTGGGACATTTTCAAAATATTAACGATGAAAGAAACATTTATTAAAAATGCACTGGTGTAATGTTTGAAAAAACAAAAGAATACAGCTAGGAAGACGCCGAAAATATAGAAATTTTGCAATTTTCAAAACTTCAATGCGCGTAAAGAAAATGTGACGTGCAGCATTTATTTAGGTGTCTTTTTCTCTGACGAAAAAATTAAAAAAGAAAAGAAACTGAGTTACTTTTGGGACATGTTGAAAATGTTATGGCTTCATCAAAAGTACCCATAAAAATCAATGTATTGGTTTATTCGTCTCAAATTCAAGGGACCGAGACTATCAGATACATCGATCAGGGAATATTAATTTTGCTGAAAATCCTACGAGTACAAACAGTTTAGCTGTTAATATTGTTCACAGACAGATGAACGACAGATGTTTCGCTGTAATCCAATTTTTCAGTTTCAAGGACCCACAAAACGTGGATTCTGACTACACAACGAGTTAGAGAAAGCAATTTATTACATGTAGAAACAAGATTTATCTATTTTTCTGCTATCACGGCCGGGGAATAAGCGTTTTTCTATCGAAAATTCGCTTTTCTTTCCCAGCGGAATTACAATACTTTTTCTCTACTGCGAAATCAATATGGGAGAAAGTAAAAAGTTGCTGTAGCATAACGCATTTCGTGAATATCTTATGGCAGGCATTCTTCTCCTTGGAGTCTTGCTGTAGCCTGACTTAGATATGTCGTGAGCAGTGACACACTGAGTCTGAAAATCCAGTCGGTACGTCCATTATGAGAATCGGTGGAGTAACACAATGAAACATTTGCATTTTTCATCAAAATCGAAAGTGCTCCATTGCATTTGAATTTTTACCGAGATGTCGGCTTACAAAGACAACTCTCCTTTGAGCGGAGAGCGGACTTAGCTTTTTTGTTATTTAAGGTCGCATCAACTTCTAGGTCATTAGCGACCACTATTGGATCTTAACGTTATGGTATCTATGAGGATGAAACTATACGGTGATGATAGGGGTGAAAGGACGAACACAAATACAACCATGCCCGAGGCGGGACTCGAACCCGCGACCCTTCGGTCCGAGATCACTACGGCACTACTGCTTTAGCGATCTCGGCGACCGCACCGGCGGCGTGCATAGCTTTCTTTGAGGACGTCTAACCGCAATAGGACGTATGTCATATCCACCAAAGACAAGTCGTCTTCTCTAAAATGCGTTAGAACATGAAACGAGTACGGTCATTTCAAATACCTTAATAAACACGGTAAAATCATTTTTTGTATGTTGATAAATATACAAGAAAGTGCTGGACTTATATCAACACCCAAAAATTTTATACGTTGTCCTTTGATGTGTGTATTTGAAAATTTTCACCCTTCCTCATATTCTCACAAAAACATAGTTGCAATGACGTCCGCCCTAGCCCTCGGTGGACAGTCCAGATATTTCCTGTTACATTTGTGGAAACTTCACAGTGCTCAAGCAACGAACGGGCATAACAGGTTTTGTGAAGAAAGCTCATTATGCTTATTTTGAAGTTAAACTTGGAGACCAGGACATGGCATGGGTATTGCCGGTATTGTGTTGAGAGACTGAGGTTATGGACGCACAGAAAGAAATCGTGCATGCCATTTGCAATTCCTATGGTTTGGAGGGAGCCGAAAGACCACACTAGTGAGTGTTACTCGTGTACAAAGCCTGGCACGGAGCGGAAGCTGACCAACAAATTCAAACTGATCGCACGATAGCAGCAAACAAACCGGATATAGTCATCCGGGATTTGGCGAAAAAATCGTGTTTACTTGTGGATGTTGCTGTACCTTGCAATCAAAACGTCGTTACCAAGGAGGCAGAGAAACGTCTTAAATACAAGAGTTTGGAAATCGAGATCAGCCGAATGTGGGGCGTAAAAGGACAGGTCGTCCCGATAGTTATCGGAGCTCTGGGATTTGTTCCGCAAAATTTGAGTAAGAACTTGTCTAAACTCCCTGGTAATTCAAAAGACTGGGAAGTGCAAGAAATCGCTTTATTTGGAACAGCCTACATTTTGCGCAAAGTATTGTAGAGGCACTGATAGTCACCGGATCTGCTCCTTAGGTAGCTGGTTGCAACCTGGAGTAGATTTCATATTCAGCCGACACATAACATCTTCAGTGGTGACGTAGTGGGAAAATAATGGTGGTGAAGATGTGCTCACCGGTGTCGCCGGGGCGGTAGAGGCGCCTGGAGGGGCGCACGAGCACCTCGCGCACGGCGCTCAGCACGCGCAGCTGCGCGCTGGCCTGCAGCGAGGCACTCGTCCTCCACGCCGCCGCCCTGGCCGCTGCAGTTGACCAGCGCCTGCAGGATGCACGCGCCCGACGCCTCGGCCGGCACCTCCAGCTGCACCACGCCCTCGCCTGCACGCACGCACACACACACGCACCAATCAACAGGGAGAGCGCTTGAAATACGCGTTTTAAAATATGCATTACGACCTAAAAATTCTAAAGTATGCATTTATGAGCTAAAAATTCTAAAATATGCATTGCGACCTAAAAATCTAAAATATGCATTTACGACCTAAAAATTCTAAGATAAGCACTTTAATATGCAATTAAAAAAACGATATTTCATTTCCTGTGTAAAACTTTCTTGATAAAATTCAGGAGAAGCATGCTTGGAAAGAGTAGATATCATTTTGTGCAAAACATAATACAACCTAGTTTACTTTGCGGAAGAAAATAAATGAAGTAAATATGCACATTAGAAAAGTAAATCGCACGTCTTGTTTCATTTTTCTGTCTTGTTTAAAAATATATAAAGAAATATCCTACTTTTTTACAAGAATTTTATCATTCATAAATAACAACTCAAGCTGTGACGAGCTCTTTCAAATGAACGTTCACAAATAAATAGATTCTATGAAAACATTAAATGTTTAACAGATATATCTCTATTTTAATGAAATATGCACAATATGCTCCTGCAATTACACGAATACGCATCAACAAGAAAAGTCGGCCAAATGTGCACAAATATTCACCAACATCACAATATGCATCTCCATAGCTTCCAATTCTAATCAAACATCAAGAAATTTCACTTGGCTATGGCCTGCAGCAACGGACAATAGTATGATAAATCATAGAAATCTGCCCTCCACTAATTCAAGTAAATTTAACGAATGGAACTGACATCGACACTGCGAAAAGAAGAACTA
Organism: Acheta domesticus; assembly: GCA_031308135.1. NCBI lineage: Eukaryota > Metazoa > Arthropoda > Insecta > Orthoptera > Gryllidae > Acheta > Acheta domesticus. Next base: position 437,756 of record JAHLJT010004567.1, on the reverse strand, counting down.
TACGACAGAGTAAGAAATTTTTTACGACAGTTTTACAGGTACTATCCTCAGGATGGACGCTGAGTCCTCGCCAAGTTTGGTAATGGTTTGGTAAAGGTTAATACAAATGCAGAAATTAATAATTTCAATAATATGTTGCTAAATGCACTACGATCATCATATTTCGCCCCTGTCTACCCCTGCGTAAGTTTATTATTTTTATGTATGTCGTACTATAAATATTAATAATAAGAAAAAAAAAAATTTTGAAATGTCGACATCACACACAACTTGGCGACAAGGCGGGTAGTATCGGGGTCAGGCAAGGCGGCACAGGACAAGGGACGGGGCAACGAGCGGGGTGGGTTTGGGCAGAGCAGGGCAGTGCAGGACTAAGCAGAGCAGGTCATGACAGGACAGATAAGGGAGAAGAGACACTACAGACCAACTGCATTCCTTTTCCTGTCTCAATAGATGGAAAAAGTAAATAAATGTCCAGAGCAGTGGGTTGCGACTTAATCACACGGGTTTCCACTAGTCAGCACTATTCCTATATAGCAAGGGATTATCCGCTAACAACTGTATATTTGGAAAATAGTTATTACGAAACTAGTGGGGAACGTGTCTTGTTGGCGCACGGATGACTGTTGGTGTGGACAGCTGACTGTAGGAGCAGCGCATTTTTCAAATTAAAAAGCTCAGGCATTTTCATAGGTAGTTGAGAACATTATTCTTTTTAGCACTTATCTATGGAAATATACAAATATTATTACACTCTTGAGATCATTCTGAATATGCCAGGTGGTAGCCACGTTCATTACCTCACAACCGTGTTTGAAACGAAAGTAGTTTTAGTCCTTTGCAGCTTTGCTTATTTTTTTCAATGCTTTTCAGATATATAGCATTTACGTTGGTACTTTCAATAATTTTAGTTGTGCACACAATAGTCATTGCATAATATCTTTGTATTTTGGCATTGTGTTTTTAAATTCCTTAAGAATA
>JAHLJT010004567.1:409916-436675 GCA_031308135.1 Acheta domesticus | reverse complement strand
TTTTTCGGCATCAAGGACCCACAAAACAGGGTTTCTGGCTACAACACCACGTGCTAGGGGACTTTTTTTCTTATTTAGCACTGGTTTTATCCACTTTTTTCTATCACGGCCCGGCAATGAATTTTTTCCGCCGAAAATTGGCCATTTTTTCGCGCAGCATTACTAACTTTCCCTATACTACGTATATCACTCCGTGTATACGTACGAATACGGAAAGTAAAAAGTAGTAGTTCTACACTGCCCATACTCTTCCCATTATTGGTAACGTTTCCGCAATATTGTCAAACTAAATGAACCTGAAAACGACATTTCTAAGCTGTAAATATCATTTTATCCTCCGAGATTTGAAATCACACCGGTGAGGATTCTCGCTTCAGAATTCTCGCTGTGTCATTGCAAATTTTGTTACAGATTAATACAACGAAATACTCTAAACAATAAATTACCTAATACGTTGGTAGATTATCATGATCATTACTTTTTGCCGTCGGTTAGAGCAAATTTGCTTGTAATACATTTCGCCAGAGGCCAGTAGAGATGCTACAGATCTGGTAGAGTTCGGTATCAATGCGATAGATAAAAATATTTGATCTAATAGCTTTGTACTGTAGCAAAGTATAGTATTTTACTGAAATTTGAAATAATTACTTAGAATAAACTTAAACACCAAGGCTTTTATAAAATTGATCTTTTTCCTCTTTCGTAAGGATTGGATACAAAGAAGTCCCGGGCAACGCCGAGTGGTTTGTGTTAATGGATGGGGGGTTGATAATGGTGACCTAAAACATCGCCAAAATAATCAATAAAATTTTCTTTTTAAAAAATGCCCTGAAAGCAAAGAAAAAATTAAATAAAAAATTGATCAAAACCAGTCCAATGAACAACTTAAGCTGTTAGATATGTTACTGATGTATCGAGGCTTCTTCTTTTCGTTCAAGTACAAATTTTTGGTTTTGACTGTTTTTTACCAGGAAATCTTTCTTCAGTTACCCCGAAATCGGCGAAACTGATGGCGCTGGTAGGCGTCACAGTAACCTTAGATTACTTACTTAAAACGGCTGACATAATTTCTGAGCAAAGAAATCGAATTGGCTACTGAGGAATTTGTTGCATCTCATAAATATTATTTATAAATTATATCTCATTAATATTATAATATTATTTGTAGCAAGTACCACTAAAATGATGTTAAAATTGATAAAATCAGAAAAAATGCTTTAAAAATGTCGGAAATGTTTTAAAGAGGACTTATTGATCGAAATCGACCATGACAAAATGGAAAATAGAATTGGGTCATTTCCTTCTGACATGACTAGAGATCGCATTTTTATGTAATTACATATTTTTTGTCTTTCGACTTACCGTTCTCAAACTTGTAATCTTAGCGAAACGTAGCCCTCTAACACAATATCAATTTTTTTTCGTTACATATTTTTACATATTTAGTTCTATATTACATATTTTGCTGTTTTTACGATGTATTTTCTTATTTTATCAATTTTCTTCAATTTAATTCCATATTTTTTTGTGAAAAGATGTATTTTTTTAATCAGCATTTTTTCCTACATTATTGGGGGAAATCTAGGTGTCCAAATAGCATTGGCACCGCGTTTTGTGATCTGTAACCTTAATTTCCGATAAAAATTTGCGCCAACGTGTAACACATCGATGAAGATGCTACAGTGTACGTTTGCTGGTCGTAGATCTCACCAGTTTGTGCGACGGCTTCTATTGCGATTAGTCCGGCTGCTAAACGACGATTCTGGATTACAATAGATGAAGCTTTTATTACTGACGAGATAGTTGTATGGTGCAAAGTGAGTAGTTTTTCTAAATGTAATTTCTTGCTAAGTTAATGGTTTTTAATGAGTGAATTTTAATATTAAATATTATGTCGGATTTTACATATTCTTACTGTTTTCATTTACATACTTATATACATATTTTGACGTTTCGCCTGGCAGATCTTCATCAGCGTGCTCGCTTTCCAGTTCGCAGCCCTGGGTTCGATTCCCGGTCCAGGCAAGACTATAGTGTGCGTTTTCCTTGCAATGTCCCAGTATGTGTGACGATGAGGAAATTCACTTCTTAGGTTGAGAAGACCGGATTACGGCGTGGGTTGTCTTCGTGCTAACCACACGTACCCTCTTAACCCATGGCGCGAGGCAGGACCTCGCGGTAGGACTCAACCCGTTTACGGGACGTTGTGCCAAGTAAAAAAAAATGACGTTTAATACTACATATTTTTCCGGTCTCTAGTCATGACATAAAATTCGTGTTTTTACTAATAGGCATTGTTGTAAAGTGAAAAGAAAGAAGAAAAAACCGACATTTGCAGTCGCGGCTCGTGGTTTTATAAACGGGGAAGGCTGCAAATGCATTGCATTACATTACAGTGCATTGAATTGCCTGCATTGTATTTCTATTAATAATAAGTTTGATACAGACGATTGAGAACGACGCGAAATACCGTGAGATATTCCATCCTGGGGCCTGTTTCACAAAGGTTACAAGTTACAAGTGACTAATACTAGTAATCACAAGTACTCGTAAGTTCTGTTTCACAACGATTTTGCCGGGCCCCAGAAGACAAGACCTCATGCGCCATGAAAGAAAAACCCAAGTAGAGCGCTCGTACCGCATACTGGGAAAACTAGTTGAAGCGCAATGCTACTCGCGGAGCTGCACACTAGTGCTATCAGTGCACAGTGAGCCCGCCGTTCTTCAGACCCTAGGCTCCACCGAAGGCTGTCTCGCCGCAGCCTTCGTCCGCTGGTAAGCGTCTGCAGTGAATGCATGACGTCACGCCTCCTCGTTTTGCACAGGCCTTATGGAGAACAAAGTGGGAGCCTAACGCTTCTCTCTTCCCTGTCAACAGCTTTAAATGCGTTACGGCCGGCCGTTAACGAACCGACAAAGAAAAATTTTGATATGATTGTGACGTATTACAACTCAGAATTCCATTATTAATTAGTAAATACATTTGCAAACATATTTTTCAATTTGTTTTGGACGGCGATTTCTGTAGGAGAGGCTCCGCCTTACAGGCTTTCGTGACGAGCCGCGCCTGGACATTTCGTTCCGATCCGGCCCGTAGCCCTGGCCGATTGCGCTCGCTCGACGCCGCCCTGCGATGGCGGCATCGATCTGCGCGCCGCGCCGCTGCGCCGCTGCAGAGGCTGCGGCAAGGCCCCTCACGCACAGCACACACGCGCCGCGCGCGCGCGCCCGCGAGACGCTCGTTCCACGGGGCCAGCTTCCTTGGCGGCGCCTGGAATGCGCCCTTTCGTTGCATTCTACGTTTTTTGACAAACACACAATGAAACTGGTCTGGAGAGCCCAGGTCGCTAGGGCTGGAGGGCCGAGCTGCCTCGACCCGAAGGGTCGCGGGCTCGAATCCCCCTCGGGCATGATGCCTGTGTGTCCTTACGTGTCCTATTTCCCCCATAGCTACCGGGTAGTAAACCAATCAAAATGGTCGTTATATGACCTAGTAGTTAAAAAGTGACCTAAAAAAATACTGGTGATGCTACTTGGACGGGTAGACGGAAGGACGGATAGACGGAAGGTCGGATAGACGGAAGGACGGATAGACGGAAGGACGGATAGACGGAAGGACGGATAGACGGAAGGACGGATAGACGGAAGGACGGAAGGACGGATAGAACGGAAGGACGGATAGACGGAAGGACGGATAGACGGAAGGACGGATAGACGGAAGGACGGATAGACGGAAGGACGGATAGACGGAAGGACGGATAGACGGAAGGACGGATAGACGGAAGGGACGGATAGACGGAAGGACGGATAGACGAAGGACGGATAGACGGAAGGACGGATAGAACGGAAGGGAACGGATAGACGGAAGGACGGATAGACGGAATTACGGATAGACGGAATTACGGAATAAAACTAAACACGATACGAGAAAATCTGTGCTAAGAATAGGCACAGATTTTCTCGTATCGTTTTATTTTAATCCAGGTTTTAGATAAACACACAATATAACTAGTGGTGCTACAGAATGACTAGATTTTCTCGTACAGTTTTATTTTATTCCTTATTTTAGAAAAACGCACAAAGTAGTGGTGCTACAGAATGGCTCAGATTTTCCTGTACGGTTTTATTCAAGTTTTGTGAGCTCAGTTTCAAAAAAACATTTTGTATTTTTGAGAAACTCAGCAGAAATCATTTAAGACACATGTACTCACAAATGCATTAATGTATTAAAAATGTCCGTAATGTAACGGACATTTTTCAAAAAATACATTTGCGTAATGTTTGATAAATGAAAAGAGTACATTAAAATGGTGTTTGTGCCACGTTATGCAGCGCAGTTAACTCTTTGCATCCAAAATATGCAAACAAAATTAAAAACCGTTTTTGCGAAATCCTGTTTTCTAAAATGTCCATTTCCTGATCAGGTCCATCACCTGATCTCCTTCAGCTTAAGTATGTAATGCTTCTGAAACAAAATCAGATTGTTCACAGTTTCCTTTTGCGCCTTACAACGCACGTAGCAAAGAGAATGTATTGTAATGCTGCGGGGGAAAATGGCGAATTTTCGAAAGAAAATGTCTAATTGCCGGACCCTGGTAATGAAAAATTGGATAAATCTTGATCCCATATAAAACAAATTACATCCTCTGTCAATAAGTATCTATGTTTTGTGGGTCCTTGATATATAAAAAAAATAATTGACACCTGTTTCTGTCAACCCGTCTATCCGTCCTTCCGTCCATCCGTCCGTCTGTCTATCCGTCCGTCCGTCCGTCCGTCCGTCCGTCCGTCCGTTCGTCCGTCCGTCCGTCTATGGGCAACGCTGGAGCCTAAACCGTTGAGACAATTTTAAACAAAATTGATATTTCCTGGTAGTTACGAATGAATGCAAGTTCCTGTGAATTAGAAACGGATTTTTTTCGTGGATACTTTACACGAAACAATCAATTTCTAAAATTTCTGAAAATGGCTTCAATTTTCTATTCTCTTTTGTCCCCAAATAGCGTCAAACTCACGTAAAAATTGCACGGGCATAATTTTCGTTGACATTTCTAAATTTTCGAAAATTGTAAATGTCAAAGATTTTTGATTTCTTCTTAAAATTACAATATTAAAGTTAGAGATTTGTCTTTAATAAAATCTGTTGTTTAAAAATAGATCTTGAAGTAAGGTCAGTTACACGTTTTCGAAAATGTTAATATTTTTCGCGTAATTTTGCGTGAAATATAGCCAATTTTTAAACAATTATTTTCTCAAACATGGTTCCCAATTGCCTGTTATTTTCTTGAAAAGAGCAAAGTATCACTCAACAACCACTAGTATATTTTTTAAATGTGCATGACATCATTTAGAGATGTACATTTCTCTGAGATGGAAGTCTCGGGGTTTATAATTGGAGGTGTAAGACAGGTTCAAAAATAAATAAGAACTTTGACATTTTGAAAATTTAATAGCTTTGAATGAAAATTAAAACAATACCATGTTTATAAATGAACTTTCATATCTGCAAACATTCTCCAGAAAATTTTGAAATTAGCACAGAAACTACATTTAAAGTACCCCCAATATTAAAATATTTCATTCAAATCAGAAATAGCACAACGAGGTCTTACTCCTGATGGAACTACGAAGTTGGAGCTCAAAAACTTATCTGAAAGAGTAATGCGTAACACATCCATCTACGCCAGGGTTGTCCAACTGGCAGCCCTCGGGCCGCATGTGGCCCGCGGTGCCATTATTGTGGCCCGCGGAAGGTAATTAGGCAAACGGACGGTGTTATGCAACAACCGGCCAAGCGCCATTATTGAAAAATGAGATATGGACGCCGTCAGTTGGATTGGACCATGTTCTAAGTGTACGCAAAATTTTTGGCGCCAAATCTGTAAAAATACCGTTGTAATGAAAAATGTAAACGCCATCAGTCACATCAGGGATTTTAAAGTTTCGCAACATCCGGGTATAAACCTAGATCTTCGAATTTGCTGTTCTGAATTTCACCTTTTACAGGTATGCGCCAGATATTCCACTCATGTTTGTGTAGTTTTCGCGCTTCAATGAATTAAATAATTAAATTACAGTTTTTAGAGCCGAAAATGTAATAAAACCTTTGAACACGATTATATCAAAAGTTGCATGATGTCGCATAGTCGGTTGATGCATAACACCGTCCAAACGTGAACGACCCTTTCATCCATATCGGGCGAGAATATTGCGCCTACCGCACGCGCCCCGCCGGCGTCAACGCCTCCTTAAAGCAAAAATAGGTCAAGTTTATATTTAAGGAATATTTTTCTAGTAAATTCAGAAAATCAAAATTATCGTAATGTGTTTCACTGCGTTATGCATGATATAGACTGATACCATGCATAGTTCCATCCCCCCTCCCGTTTCAGAGCATCGGGGCAAACTGCCGGGATCAACAATACGAGGCAACATGTGAATCAACCAAATAATGCAAATTTGTCTCGCAAGCATATTAAACCTTTTAATCGTGGGCCTTGAGGCCTTGCAAGTTGGGCACCCCTGATCGACACAGTCCTCCCAACTGTCGGGTACAAATTGTGGGTAACTCCTCGCCACAATCTTTGAAATTGCATTAATAGACCTTAATCTTGACGAGTATGCGAAGTTGCAACTCAAATGGGAACATATAGATGGAAATTACAACAGGAAATTTGAGATGATATTTTTGAGGTGATTCTAGTACTTTCCCTACGTATGTTATAGGGAGGTAAAGTATCCATCATCATCATCATCACATATTATTTCAAAAACGTGTAATGTAAACATCCCTTTTCCGAATGAAGTACTTAATCAATCTTAGCAAATAAGGTGCTGTTGGAAAGCTGGAAGTCTCTAATATCTTCACGTGAAATTCACATTTTTGTAAGTTCTATAAACATAAACGATATTTTTCTAAATAGTTTTTTTGAAATGTCGAAAACACGTAAAACCTATCGGTAGACGGGCAGTATCAGAATCAATGAACGCAGGACAAAGACGTTGGCAAGGGACAGGTGGATTGGGGCAGTTCGGCGAAAGGCAATACAGATAAGGGCAGATCAGGTCACGCCAGGATAGGTTAGTGAGAGGATACACAATAGACAGAATGCATTCCTTTTCCTTTCTGAATAGATAAGATAAATAAATATCTAGACAGGTGCAATAAATTTTAACTTTATGCCTTGTCGCAAGATGAAAGTACGTGTTTTTTTACTAAATCACATATATTAATAGCAAAAATGAAATCATAAATTTTCCATCACGTACCAATTTTTCTGGAAAAGATTCTCATCTTAATCGACTTGCTGGTCGATCCACCACTTAATCGACTTGCTGGTCGACCCTCTACTTAATCGAATTGCTGGCCGATCCTTCACTTGATAGACTTGCTATTCGATACCCCACTTGATTGACTTGCTGGGCGATCCTCCACTTGATCGACTTGCTGGTCGATCCTCTACTTTTTCGACTTGCTGGTCGATCCTCCACTTTTTCGACTTGCTGGTCGATCCTCCACTTAATCGACTTGCTGGTCGATCCTCCACTTTATAAACTTGCTGGTCGATCCTCCACTTTATCGACTTGCTGGTCGATCCTCCACTTTATCGACTTGCTGGTCGATCCTCCACTTGATCGACTTGCTGGTCGATCCTCCACTTTATCGACTTGCTGGTCGATCCTCCACGTTGTCGACTTGCTGGTCGATCCTCCACTTGATCGACTTGCTGGTCGATCCTCCACTTTATCGACTTGCTGGTCGATCTACCACGTTATCGACTTGATGGTCGATCCTCCACTTGACGGACTTGCTGGTCGATCCTCCACATTTTCGACTTGCTGGTCGATCCTCCACTTGATCGACTTGCTGGTCGATCCTCCACTTGATCGACTTGCTGGTCGATCCTCCACGTTGTCGACTTGCTGGTCGATCCTCCACTTTTTCGACTTGCTGGTCGATCCTCCACTTTATCGACTTGCTGGTCGATCCTTCACTTGATAGACTTGCTGGTCGATCCTCCACTTGATCGACTTGCTGGTCGATCCTCCACTTTATCGACTTGCTGGTCGATCCTCCACTTTATCGACTTGCTGGTCGATCCTCCACTTTATCGACTTGCTGGTCGATCCTCCACTTTATCGACTTGCTGGTCGATCCTTGACTTGATAGACTTGCTTGTCGATCCTCCACATGATCGACTTGCTGGTCGATCCTCCACTTTATCGACTTGCTGGTCGATCCTCCACTTTTTCGACATGCTGGTCGATCCTCTACTTTTTCGACTTGATGGTCGATCCTCCACTTAATCGACTTGCTGGTCGATCCTCCACTTTATCGACTTGCTGGTCGATCTTCCACGTTATCGACTTGATGGTCGATCCTCCACTTGACGGACTTGCTGGTCGATCCTCCACTTTTTCGACTTGCTGGTCGATCCTTCACTTAATCGACTAGCTGATCGATCTTCCACTTGATCGAGTTTCTGGTCGATCCTCCACTGATCGACTTGCTGGTCGATCCTCCACTTTTTCGACTTGCTGGTCTATCTGTGACTTAATCGGCTCGCTGGTCGATCCGTCCCTTAATCGACTTGCAGTTCGATCCTCCAGTTTATCGACTTGGTGGTCGATCATCCAATTTAGCTATCGACTTGAGCTATCGATTCTCGCTATTGACTTTAGCTATCGACTATACTTATCGACTTTATTACTCGACTGTTTCACCTTTTACGCGGAGAAACGAGCAAATGCTCCGCGCAGGAGACGACAGCGACTGGTGTCGTAGCGGCTGGTTTGAATTTCGCGCCCGGGAGTGATATTTAAACTCAATTTTCTCAAAGACAAATTTCTTTCGAAAGAACTGCACCTTCCATTCTTCATAACTGGCAACACAGAATTTGTTGTTTTGTATTTTTTTTGTAACGAGAACTTCTGGACAACCTGTATTATATACGCACACATATACAAGTATATGCATCACAGTTTATCAACACTTTTGCAGGCCTTTCCTTATCCCGAACAATGTCACTGCCCTTCACTGCACGTCACGCACACTTGCGCTCTTAACAACTCTTAATGCAAAACTCGCGTTCTTCTGGGGAGCGTCGCTAGCACCACTGCAGGCAAATTGTTGCAGTCAACAATGGTTCGATTCACAAAGCTTAATTTCCCTGTATCTGTTCTTGATTTCTACATTTGATTTTGTGTGAATAGTCGTCCCATGTAACATGGCATTTCTAGTCTTTCACTGGTAGCTTTCCATGCCGGTTGCTTTGTGTAAGCCTTGAAGAGGGTACACAGTCGTGTTGTTTTCTACCTGTAACTGATGATTCCCATTTGACATTTGCCCTATTGTTTATATTAGTGAATTTATCTGCTTTTTCCTGCACTCCGTTAAACTCTTTAATCTGACCTTCCCCATGAGGATCCAAGCGAGCTACTCCGTATTCCATTATGATACGAACCAAATATGTGTAAGCCTGCATTTTCGTGTTACATTTAGCTTTCCTTAATGTGCACGTAACAAAATGAAGAGCTTTCCAGGTTTTCTGTGTAGTATACCTTACGTGATTAGCCCAGCTGAAGTCGTTTCGAATTATTATGTTTAGAAATTTACAACTACGTACCTGAGGAATTTTATACCCATTGTGGAGTGTTTCCCGTGTTCAAACCTTCGTAAAACTAATTGTTTCGCTGTTATCTGGATTTATTTTCGTCCCGATTTCCTAGAACCATTTCATCAATTCCTCTATATTTTTTGCTACTGATTAATGTCGAATTTCTTTGTATTTTTGCTACTTTTAAAATGTTCCTTTTTTGGCATTGCTCGCTTGCCATGCCGCATGGCGGCCGGCGCCTGGCTTGGCTTTTCCAAGGAAGTACGAATGGTATGGTCACGTGGATTGTGACGCATCTGGCGCTGTGCAGAACAAGCGAAGATCGGTAGGACGGAGCCTCACAGCCATGTCCTTACATCGTGGTTGGAATCCCAGAGCGGAAAAAAATTGCCAATTTGAACACTTTTTAGGTTTATATAGTATTGTATTATGAGTAGCCTCAAGAATATTACGCGAAAGTTGTGCTGTTTATAAATGCGAGAAGGTGGTGACGCAGTGGGTGAGCGATGGGAGAGTTCAAAACGTGTCAGCCGCTCATTTGTGTGTCTGTGTTAACTTAGGAATTTGCTGATGGAGTCGCTGATTATTTATTCTGAAAATTAATTTGTAAACTTTTCTTCGTAAACTACGCGAGTAAAACTAGCAACAGGACCAGACAGGAGACGCGTAGATTACGAAGTAATATGGCCTCATCAAAGCGTTTTAAAAGAACGAGTGTGAGGATTCTTAAATTCAGATTAAATGGCTTACAGCTCTCGAAGCCAAGTATCTAATTAGCCTTTGAAAATACTATATAAACAATTTGCTTGTCAAATTTCATTCTTGAATAAAATATTACATTATTTTTTAATTTAGTTAGCTGTAGTTAGTAGTTAAGCTTCATTTGTAATTGCTTATTCAAAAAAATAAATTGTAATGATGTTGATATTTGATGCACTTCTTGCAATTGATAATTATTATATTTAATAACGTAAGAGTTAATTATTGGACAAATACTATAGTGTCAAATAGTTCTATTATGCACTCCCGTATACTGTATTAATTTTAAAATTTTAAATTAATACAGTTAATAATATTAATTTTAAAATTTTAAATTAATACAGTTAATAATATTAATTTTAAAATTTTAAATTAATATTATTAAAAGTTAATATTATTGAAAAGAAGGATTTGTGGGAGAACACTGAAGTGAGATGGAAATTTTGAAAATTTATTTCCAGAAATCCTAAAATCCCTAATGCAATGCTTGACAAAACCTAACGTAGAGGTAGCTCTGAGGTAGTCAATTTGTGTCGTGTTGATTTTGTAATAATGCTGGTTTAATCTGCTCACCCGTCCGTTTGCACTTTGTGGTGTCTTTTGCAGCATTCGTTGTTGTTGTTGTTGTCGTTGTGTTGTTCTAAGCATGTGTGAACGAGTTATTAGTCGACCTGAAAAATAATTATCCCGTCCGATTCCGGAACTAATGATTATGTGACATCAGGTAGAGTCTGTTTCGCATCCTTGTGATTCCCATAGGCAATTACTCAAGCAGCGTACGAACGGCGAATTTGAGAACTAACGGAAGTGGATCAGAAAAGTGAGAAAAAACCTTCAACCAAGTTCGTATCGATAACATCAACTAACGTCATTAGATATGCAATAAACATCAAGGAAAATGATCGAAACAGACTGTACACTATGTATTTTTGTTATAACCATGTACGAGGGGCATTCAATAATTAAAAAGACAAATTGGTCTGGAGAAATAAACGTATATTTTTTACAAAACAGGACTTCTCCTACTTTTTAATACATTACTCACCAACATCTATGCACTTATTCCAAAGAGTTACCAGCTTTTTATAACGACTGCAAAGAACTCTTTATCTTGGTGTTTGAACCAATTTCCCACATTTTTTTTGACAACCTCGTTATCCTGGGACTTCTTCCAACGCAATGCCTCCTTCAGAGGACCAAACAAAAAGAAACCACATGGTGCTAAATTGAGGCTGTAAGGGGGATGAGGCAGTACCTCCCAACCAATTTCGTCAATGGTTTCATGGGTTTGTTGTGGAGTGTGAGGACGTGCGTTGTTTTGCTGGAGAATCACATCTCTCCTCTGAGATCCACGACGTTTCTCTCTCATGACTGGCTTCACCCTCAACAAAACATATCTAAACAACATTGGCTGTTTACTAAGCACTGTTCAAGATAATCACAAAGAAACGCACCTACAGCGTCCCCAATTTCAGTCAACATGAATTTTCTTGCTGATGCGACCAGAACGATGTTTGTCAGTCTCTGAGCTTCGACCACTTTTGAACTGTTGTACCCAACTGAAACATTCTCGTGGTTCTTACAACTTTCAACATACACTTTGATCATTCTAGAATATATATTAGCTGATTTGTCACCTTCAAGTTCAAAACGAATCGCAGAACGTTGTTCAATCAATGTGGAATTTTCAAGTGGACTCGTCATAGTTCAACTTAATTTTAAGGTTCTGAACACAACAATGCTGATCCTCCAGATAGTCAGGGCTCATCCCAATGACGCCAACTTAAAGTCCTAAAATTACCAAACTTGTCCTACCGACTGTTTATCCTCCAGACCAATTTGCCTCTTTAATTATTGAGTGACTTACGTATATCTGGAATAATCCTAGTTTTGTATTTGGTCTCATCACCTCGCAGTCAATGCCCTTTATCCCTTCGACCAAGGGCTAAGCGCCGTTAGTAACCAGGGATCCCAGACCGTCACCCATCCGGGAATCCGTGGCGTCTCGTGTTGCTTAACTTCCGTGAATTCACGGAGCCTAGTTATACTTCGGGTTTTCTTTCTTGGCGCACGGGGGCGTGTCAATAAATGCATATCTCACTGTTTTTTACGTCGTTCTCGGTTGTGCCGCTAGGAGTCGCATGATCGCGACTGTATCGAGCAGTGCCGGCGAACATGCGACTCCTGGCGGTGCAACGGAGAACGGACGCGAAACACCGTGAGATATTCCATTTTATGATACACCCCCGTGCGCCAAGAGAGGAAAAACCAAAGTATAACGTTATTATTAATTATATTCAACTTGGTCCAATATATTCTTGAAACAGGACTTATTTGTAATAAACAGAAACTTTAATATAAAATATAGCAACAAGTTTCAAGGTTTTATTTTACCTCATCATCAGGCTTTTAGTCATTTAAAATCATAAAACTTTTATTTTATGAAATAAATTATTTTGTCTTGACATTGTCAAGTTTTATGATTTTAAATGACTAAAAGCCTGATGATGAGGTAAAATAAAACCTTGAAACTTGTTGCTATATTTTATATTGAAGTTTCTGTTTATTACAAATAAGTCTGTTTCAAGAATATATTGGACCAAGTTGAATATAATTATATGATTTAATACATACAGACTTAATATAGAATAATAATATAACGTTATTAGATATGCATTAAACATCAACGAAAATAACAGAAACAGACTGTACACTATGTATTTTTTTATAACCATGAATATCTGGAATAATCCTAGTTTTGTATTTTGTCCCATCACCTCGCAGTCAATGCCCTTTATCCCTTCGACCAAGGGCTCAGCGCCGTTAGTAACCGGGGATCCCAGACCGTCACCCATCCGGGAATCCGTGGCGTCTCGAGTTGCTTAACTTGCGTGACTTGACGGAGCGTGGCGAAGCGACTGAGTGACGTGTGCGCAGGGGAGCAGCATGCCCGCGCGGGGCGGTGACCCATGCAGCCGCAGCAGCCGCCGCAGCAGGGCTCGTTCCGCGTCACGCTGTCCATCCGCAAGGAGCCCGAGGGCGGGCCCGTCTTCTGCAAGATGGAGCAGACGCAGCGCTTCAAGCAGCTCAAGACGGTCAAGCTGCACACGGGACACCACCTACCGCGTCGACGTCAGCTTCAAGCCGCCCCGCTCGCTGCAGTGAGTAGCGCACAGCGTTTGGACGACGCCACACATACTTTCGTGTGAGTTGCGACAGTTATGTTTCGCGTACGATGAAATGTTTGCATTTTGAAAGGAGTACGCCAAACATACTTTCGTGCGAGTTCCGAGAATTATGTTTGGCGTACGATGAAATGTTGGCATTTTGAAATGAGTACGCCAAACATACTTTCGTGTGAGTTGCGACAGTTATGTTTCGCGTACGATGAATGTTTGCATTTTGAGTGAGTACGCCAAATATACGTTCGTGTGACTTGCGACAATTATGTTTCGCGTACGATGAAATGTTTGCATTTTTGAAATGAGTACGCCAAACATACTTTCGTGTGAGTTGCGACAATTATGTTTGGCGTACGATGAAATGTTGGCATTTGAAATGAGTACGCCAAGCTACTTTCGTGCGAGTTCCGAGAATTATGTTTGGCGTACGATGAAATGTTGGCATTTTGAAATGAGTACGCCAAACATACTTTCGTGGTGAGTGGCGGCAATTATGTTTGGCGTCCGATGAAATGTTGGCATTTTGAAATGAGTACGCGAAACATACTTTCGTCTGAATGCGACAATTATGTTTCGCGTACGATGAAATGTTGCATTTTGAAGTGAGTACGCCAAATATACGTTCGTGTGACTTGCGACAATATGTTTCGCGTACGATGAAATGTTTGCATTTTGAAATGAGTACGCCAAACATACTTTCGTGTGAGTTGCGACAATTATGTTTGGCGTACGATGAAATGTTGGCATTTTGAAATGAGTACGCCAAGCATACTTTCGTGCGAGTTCCGAGAATTATGTTTGGCGTCGATGAAATGTTGGCATTTTGAAATGAGTACGCCAAACATACTTCGTGTGAGTTGCGACAATTATGTTTGGCGTTCGATGAAATGTTGGCATTTTGAAATGAGTACGCCAAACATACTTTCGTGTGAGTTGCGACAATTATGTTTGGCGTACGATGAAATGTTGGCATTTTGAAATGAGTGCGCCAAACATACTTTCGTGCGAGTTCCGAGAATTATGTTTGGCGTACGATGAAATGTTTGAATTTTGAAATGAGTACGCCAAACATACTTTCGTGTGAGTTGCGGCAATTATGTTTGGCGTACGATGAAATATTTGCGTTTTGGAATGAGTACGCTTTCGTGCAAGTTACCATTATTTTGGCGTACGATAAAATCTCCGAATTTTTGACACGAGTACGGCAAACAAACGTTCGTGTAAGTTGCGATAATTATTTTTAGCAAACGATGAAACGTTCGCATTTTGAAATGAGTAACCCAAAGACACTTGTTAATCATTGCGACAATGTGCGACAATTTTTGGCGTACGATAAAATGTTCGCATTTTGTTGGTAGTCAGTTTTCTTCTGGAACTTGTTTTCCAGAAGAGGAGTTCTATAGATCTTTTCCAAAAACCATAGATGATTGTAATAAAAATTTCTACTTTCTTGTAGGAGATTTAAATGGCAGAGTCGGAAGAAATCCAGTACAATGAATAACAGGTACTCATAACGAAGTTAATACCAATCAAATCGTAGGATTTTCAGAGAGTTTGCTAGTTTCAACCACATAACGATGATGTATTTTATTTTGACCAGAGGAGGTGGCTCAGGGAATCTGCTGATATCACCGTATCGCCTCTCACCGACTGGTCCTAGATTCGAGTTCCGGCAGAAATGGCAGAATTTTCGATACTAGCTAAATAGCTGTGTCAAATTCGGTCGTTGTCTGGAGGAGAATTTAGCGGGCGGCTCTGATCACTAGTTTTCAGTTATTTCTCCGAAAATTTCCAGGAGAATGCCGGAGCAGTACCTTAAGTAAAGGGCCACGGCCCGCGCGCGCAATTCCCCGCTGGTGGGAGACAACTGGTTAGAAAAACCCAGCTAACCTCGACATAGTCGGAGGTCGGTACCGCATCTCACCATCTAGCGGGGAAGATCACCGCCGCCTCCTGCGATAAAACCACGCACCACACTTACGAGACTAATGACCTTAGCATTTGACGCGCTCGGAGTCACTAATTAGCGATTCCGCACGCGTCAACTGCTCGATTTGCTGCGCTCAGCTGCGTGTCAACAACGCAATTGATTATGATTATTAACGAATGCATGTGTGTGTGGTGTGTGTGCGCAGAAGCCTGGTGATCCAGGACCAGGTGATGGCCGCCTGCGAACGGGCGAGGGACAGCACGGCGTGCGCCTACTCCTCCTACTACACCACCGAAGGGCTCAAACCCAGCAAGAAGGGCACCCGCGAGGACCTCTGCATCGTCATGAAGGTACAGCCTCTCTCTCTCAATCTCTCTCCCTCTCAATCTCTCTCCCTCTCATTCTCTCTCCCTGTCATTCTCTCTCCCTCTCATTCTCCTCTCCCTCTCAATCTCTCTTCCTCTTTCTCTCCCTCTCTTTCTCGCTCTCTCTTTCTCTCATTCTCTTTCTTTCCCTCTCTCTTTCTCGCTCTTTCTCATTTTGGCTCTCTTTCTCGCTCTCTTTCTCTCACTCTTTCTCTTTCTCGCTCTCTCTCGCGCTTCCTCTCTCCTCTCCTTTTCTCCTCTCTCTCTTCTCTCCTTCTCTCTCTTCTCTCCTCTCTCTCCTTCTCTATTTTTCTCCCTTCTCTCTTCTCTCCCTCCCCCCCTCTCCTCTCTTCCCCCTCCCCCCCCTCTCCCCTTCCCCTCTCTCCCCTCCCTCCCTCTCCCCTCTCTCTCGCTCTCTCTCCCTCTCTCGCTCTCTCTCCTCTCTCCCTCTCTCTCTCTCTCTCTCTCTCTCTCTCTCCCTCTCGCTCTCTCCCCCTCTCTCGCTCTCTCTCCCTCTCTCGCTCTCTCCCTCTCTCGCTCTCTCCCTCTCTCCCTCTCTCGCTCTCTCTCCCTCTCTCGCGCTCTCTCCCTCTCTCGCGCTCTCTCCCGCGCTCTCTCCCCTCTCGCTCGCTCTCCCTCTCTCGCTCTTCCTCTCTCGCTCTCCCTCTCTCTCTCTCTCTCGCTCGCTCTCCCTCTCCTCGCGGCTCTCTCCCTCTCTCGCGCTCTCTCCCTCTCTCTCGCGCTCTCTCCCTCTCTCGCGCTCTCTCCCTTCTCCTGCGAGAGGGGATGCCAGCGCCAGTGCCTGGTGTGCAGGTGCTGGGGTCGGGAGAAGTGTCCACGTGCCTGCAGACGAAGCTGTACAAGGCGCGCGACATCCAGCACTGCGAGTGGGGCAGCCGCCTGCACTGCATCGAGCTCGACTGCACGGGCGCCGACGACGCGCCGGGCGGGGTGCGCGTGGAGAAGGAGACCTACCGGTGAGCTGCACGCAGTGCACATGACAAAAATGCTGCTTGTGGCACTATTCGTTCACGGTACGATTCGTTCACACGTACGATTCGTTCACGCGTACGGTTCGTTCACGCGTACGGTTCGTTCACGCGTACGGTTCGTTCACGCGTACGGTTCGTTCACGCGTACGATTCGTTCACGCGTACGATTCGTTCACGCGTACGATTCGTTCACGCGTACGATTCGTTCACGCGTACGATTCGTTTCACGCGTACGATTCGTTCACGCGTGCGATTCGTTCACGCGTGCGATTCGTTCACGCGCGAGTATATTGGAGAAAACTTGTGGGGCAAGCAGGAGGCAACAAAAACGGAGGCTTTTCTGGAAAACATTAAGAAAAATATACATGCCAAATGATTTTTAAGGAGAATATTCGCATAAAATGAACTGGTAATTGTGTTGGACACATTTAATGAGTGTTTTATGTTAACGCGAGAGTCGAAGGCCCGAGCCTCGACCTCAACGTGGAACCGCGTAGCGAAGCGGCACTTTCCGCGGGAAAAGTGCGTCGGCCGCGCAGACCGTAGCCGTGCTGCAAGTGACTCATTCTCGGAATCGAGAACGCGCGTGAACGAATCGTGCCATTAACTGCATTTCTACCAAATACCATATTCTTTAAGATATATCTTTTTTGATGTATTACCAGGGCGACCAGAAGGGGAGGATTCCTTTTTCATTCAAAAGAAATGAAAAAAATATTTATCTTAGTTGCAAATTTAACCCTGTAATTCATTTCTGGTGCATGGAGAAATTAATTCTGTTTATGAATTTGGGTAGGAGAAACTTTTTGTATGAAATAAGGAACCCTCTTTAATCAACTGCCCCAGGCCCCTGGTTCATTCTGGGCAACCCTGTGTATTACTTGCATAACAGCGTCCCAGGCTCTCTCTAGGAGTAAATCTCCTTGAATAAGCCAAGTCAGTCTCACGTCGTGACTCGAGCTACTTAACTTCTATGACTTCGCGGAGCTTGGTTAAGAAATTTGGATACCGTCGTAGGCTTTTTAAGACAGTATTTTACCTTCTTTAAGACTGTGCATTCAGAGATAAGACAGGATTTGATTATAATATGACATATGATATGAAGATAAATGAAAATAAAAGGAGATGGAATTGTAGACCTACTATGTGTTACGAATTAATAGATTTGAAATAAGCTTGAAATTTGTAAATAAAAGCAAACAATCGCTTTGCAACTCATTAGTACTTCAGTCTGCTTTCGGTAACTACCGCCGAATGTTTCTCTCCGTAAACGCACATAAGACGTCGGGCGATAGCTAGTAGTGGGTAGACAAGAGGGTATAGGTGATACGATAGTGAAAGGGTCGGGAGACGTTGAAAGTGACCCTTAACCACATGAATGCATTTGCCACAACACACAAGTTATTTTAATGCGGTGGTCGAATTTTCGCGCCTGATGTCACTGCAGCCACTCTGACCGGGAGTGTCCTAGGTTCGAGTCCTGACGGCGGCAGGATTTTCGACACTAGCTTGTCAGCTAGGTCGAATTCAGTCGCTGTCTGGAGGAGATTCCTAGCGGCCGGCTGCTCTAATCGGTAGTTTTCCGTGGTTTCTCCGATCAACACCCGGCGAATGCCGGAGCAGTACCCTAACAAACGGGCCACGGACCGGCGCGATGTTTCCTTCTTCTTCCTTGTCCTATCCTCTCCTCTTACACACACACTTATACTAACATGCACTACACTACCACACATGGCCCGGGAGACCGGTCGGGAGCTTACAGCTTGTCCCGGCTGGGCGGTGCCCCGCTGGTGGGAGATACTTGGTTGAGGGGAAACCCACTAGTCGACGATAGGTCGACGCCAGATCTCGCCATCCAGCGGGGAAAAGTTTCATCGTTACCTCCCGAGGAAAAAACACACGCACTACACCTGACGGGACTAATGACCAATGTAGTTGACGCCACAAATCAATCAATCAATCAATCGAATTTCGCCCGGTGGGCGTAGCTCCACTCTCGCCACCAATGGCGGCCGGTGGGTTGCGAATTAGGAGGAACGGAATTGTATGTCCGATCTATCACATACCGTCAAAGAGGTTAACTTACGACACTTTCCATGTTTGTAGGTTAACCCTGTCTATACGAGTTGAAGGAAGGGATCTTTTTCTACTGCAAAATTTAGGTCTTCGTCAAGTACTTAAGGAATATGTGCTTAATTTGTTCAATGTGGAATATTTGGGGTATATATAAAATCAAAAATTAGTGTCCCAAGTTACCCTACAATATTGGCTAACTTGGGACACACATTTGAACTGTGTTTAAAACGACATTTATGATTACGGCAGGCTACCCTTGGGCTATATGTATACGCTGTAAATGTTATGAAATAATTATAACTGATTTTCACAATTAAATGGCATACGTCTATATGGAAAATTACAGGTAAATGACTTATTTTGTAGGCGAAGTAAATTTCAAGAAAGGCGTGTTTGCAAACTCAAGAAAGCGATTATTAAGAAATAATATAAATTCATTTAATGATATCTCGTAGAACTTCATACAACATAAACTACATACTACATAAAAAATAAGAGTAAGAAATGTCTCGGACAGGAAGTAAAGCATCTGACAGTTCATCAGTAGATTCTCATAACGATTTCTTTTGCTTTTTGGAAGGACATACAGGTTTCTTATATTTCTGGACTACGTACTTATTCTTCTAACTCTTCATTTAGCTCATCTGGGGTCACACTTTTTCCTGGACAACACTCGCTTCCTTCAGAGCTTGTCTGCACTGCTGTCTGTCTGCACTGGTCAAATTCTTGATACTTTTTCTCCTTTTCTTTGCTATCATTTCCCTTTGCATTTATATTCATTGATCTGAAAACTTGAATTTAATATCTTTATTCTTATCACTCCTATAAAATAGCAATGTTGGGCAACTTAGGACAGTATCCCAATTTACCATCGTGTCAGACGAGGAACTTTCCAATCCATAAAAAATAAGGTGGCCAGCATTGACAAATGAGGCTGGACGATGCATAGTTCAAGACGTGGAATGCAATTACGCACAAAATATGAAAAAAATCTTATTAAGATCTGCACAAGGAAAGTTTTGCAGTTGGGTTGTTCTTCAGGCTAAAGCTTACGTTAACAATTTTGTTACTGAATAACCCTTACCTGCAAATAAAACTTCCAAATATGATTATATATATTCTTTAAATCCTCGTGAACACTTCGGCTTGCTTACGACTCAGAGTCCGAACACAACTGACACAGTCAACGTTTAAAAAAACGTCGCAAAACGTCCCAAGTTACCCAACTGCCCAAGTTATCCTCTTTGACGGTACATTATTTTACCTCTTCAAATATTTCTTGAATAAAGAATAACTATGGCTATGTAGAGTCCACCCGTGTTTGCATGTCATCGAGATGTTAATCCTTGTCTAATACATTTACGTTGATGAACGGAAGATACGGTGTGCGCTCAGACATTTTTAAAATAAATATTTCCAGCAAATAAAAAACATAATTTATGAAATGAGATGAAAGGGTCGCGTATTCTTAGCTTAGTTAATAGCTGCGGACCGGCCTAGCAAAACCCTAACAGGAGCTCGCTGCACTCACCCAACTCCCAGTACCCACATTTCTCCTCAAGCTTCCATTGATTGCATGGTAGCAGCTATGGACGGACTCCCGATAGTCACGATGCTATCCATTTCAAAAACATTTATCGTTCCCATAATCGAGCCACTTAAAACTAAATTCGTCTTCAAAAATTGCGTTGGTGGTATGCACAAAATAAAATTGAGTCGATTTATTGCTAGTTTTAATGCTTTCGGCAACTTTCCTGAAGTTGTTTTCCTAGGGAGGGCGTCGCCCTAGAGCCTTTAAGAAGCAACCGCTACTGCTCGTCACAATATACTAGCGATTTTGTAGGAAGAGGCTCTCAAGGCCACTCAAATCCCATTCTTCGCGATGGAATATGTCACGGCATTTCGGTCATTCACAGTCGTTCCGCTACCATTTCGCACGATCGCGACCGTATGAAGCATAGTGTTGCGATCATGCGACTTCTACCGGCAAGTACCGAGAAAGACGCGAAATGCCGTGACATATTCATCGCGAAGATGGGATTTGAGTGGCCTTGAGAGCTCTTCTACAAAATCGCAGTATAGAGTACTTTTTTTTAAGGTCGCATCAACTACTAGGTCATTAGCGACCACTGTTGGATTTAACGATATAGTATGTAGATGAAACTATGTGGTGATGATAGGGGATGAAAGGGCAAACACATATCACCATGCTCGAGGCGGGACTCGAATCCGCGACCCCTCGGTCCGAGATCACCACGGTATTACTGCTTTAGCGATCTCTGCCACGGGACCGACGAGTACATCTTATACGACCCTTCGTCGAGAAACTTATCACGAACGAAACAGTTCAAGAATTCCGTATGCTCATATAACAATTAACAAAACACAACAGATGCTAACGTTTAAAATAACTTCCATAAATTTGTACTTGAGAATTATTATAGATTGTAATGGAATGCTTCCTTTGACTTCTTTTTAAAATTTGCTCGAACTGAGGACCCACACTGCGACAAAATGAGAAATCACATATATTGCGATTTTCTCTAGCTGCCTCTCAAGAAACGTCTTCACGGTGGAATATATCATGGCATTTCGCGCTTTCTCGGTCGTGTGCCGCTAGATACCCCATTGATCGTAGCAGTACTTGATACGGTTCGAGGATCATGCGACATTTAGCGGGCACTACCGAGAAAGACGCGAAATGCCGTGATATATTCCATCTGGCCTTGAGAGACCAGCTAGGGGAAAATCGCAGTACACTGTAACGAAATCTGGGGGGGGGCTTGCTCCATTATCAAACACCTGTTCAGCGCCAGGTTGGGCTGCCAATGTTACGACGATGGGGAGGTCCTGCTTTGCCAAGGCTATTACTACTACACTCTTTTTACTGCTACTCTGCTATCAACTTATTCTAGCCCCCTCGCAGTCTGTTCGTATAAATTTATATAGTGGGTGGTGATCTGTTCCGTACGGAACCCCAAACACAGCCTCGGCTGTAATGCTGCCAGGATGTACTCAAATGAAAATGCCAGTGTGAGAGAAAACGAACGGTAGGCAGTTATACCTCCCTTCGTTATTAGCCAAAAGGAATTTAAGTTCTCTTAAATTTCTTTTGCAACTGAACGATATTCCGTTGCAATTTTTCACATTCCCGAACACAACACACACATCAAAATAAACGTATGAAAGACACAACACGAAAATGAACCCAAATAAATGCATAACATGAAATATAAGCACCAAAATGATCATTCACACTTAAACTAACTTGCTCATTTCATTTCTGGACACATACGTTCCCTTCGTTTGATTATGATGGCCATCCATTGAAATTCTTATATAATATGACAAATCTTGGACTTGAACAATTTAATCTTTCTTCTTTAAAACCAAAGAAATGATTTACAACTTCCCTATTTGAAGAATACGTTCCTTTCCGTCAGCATCTGCGTTCACCAACCATCACACACCAGATATCACCGTCCCCTGCATGCTGCTTGACTCTCTTTAGTCCATGGCGGCCACTAACGCCGCCACTGCTCATATTAATACACCGACGTATTACCACCGTTGTGTCGCCGCCTCTCATTAACACACGAAACTGACTGGTGACGTACTGCGCACTCGCATCACCGAAAACTTCGCAAATATTTTTAGTAATGTTCCTTTCGCGGCAATGGAATATGCAAGTACTCAGTTTCACGAATAGTATTGCTGCAATCTACTTATGTGACGTCAACAAGCTTTCTTTCCTAAAGTTCCGAAATAATTTAAATTATTTACTCCATCGCACAACACGCTATTTTACTATTACCGCATTTCGCTATTACGAAATTTGTTCACAGTAAATTAAAGTTCACAAATATTTGTTCAGGACACAATTCCATTCGCAATTAAAGTTCTTTACATGAAGTATTTTCATAAAATACACGTATAAACTTTAGCAATATAAAAAAATACTGCAGCCACGAACACATGGTCTGCTTGCAATCAAAACCTTTCGTCGTCTCCTTTAGGGCATTGTTGCCTGGACTCTTTATAGATTTCAGGTTGAACAAAGCAAGATCGCTGCCATTATTGTTCATGTCTGGTTATTTGCGAACTAATTATATTTGACCGTTTCGCGTTTTCCTGTCATGTTATTGCATTTTAAATTCTTCTAAAATTCTTACTCTGAAATTCTCCTCTGCAGCCTTGCAACTTCTGGTTTAATTTAGTTCTTCCGTTTTGTCGTAATCTTGAAAAAAACATTAATTTTTCCCCAAGTGACGTCACACGTTGTAACACTCGCTTGTTTACTTGAGATTTTCTGCCGAGTATGCATTTTCTAAAATTTGCTAAAACAACGCAACCCGTGGTCCGATGCGCGAATTCATTTTCCTTCGGGCGTTTCCGTGGTCAATAAGTAATATTCACACGCGACACTGCCGTCGCTTGTTTATCCTATGCCATGTTTACAATCACTAGTCACAGTTTTCTATGTTGAATTCAACTTTACTAGGTCCTTTTTTATCAAAATGTCTCCAAATAGCCGTAAATGATTCCAGATCGTTACAATACAAAGTGCGAAATGGACAAGAATCTGCGAGATAATTGTTAAATTGCATTTTATGGTTTCCTTCGCGTTCGCCCTCTTACGAGGAAGGCAACATCGACAACAACACATCGATGTTTGAAAACATTTCATTTGAGGGTGATCGTGTTCATTAATTTATAATTAAGATTTAACTGACAAAACAAAGTAAAATAATAAGAAAAATTTATAAAACTGATCCTAAGAGCCTGAGCGCTCAGGGTCATTTCCAGTGGCGTAGCGTGACTCACACGTTTGGGGATGCTCAACAATAACACACAAAATGTCACTATCAACTACTTCATCTAACAGGCGAACGCAACACAAGGCAGATACACTGGGACTACTTCCACGATCTCGATTGCTTACGACGGTGTAGGCGCTTCCCACAAAATCCTCACAGCAGTCAGGGCTGCCGATGTCTTGAAAGCAAATTATACAATGGCTCAGCTTTAATTCTTATACGCGAATGGCAATAAGACCATTTGTTAATTTATACATTGCAGACTTAAATAATATGTAATCTATTTAAGAGATAATACAATTTCTTGGATATTAATTAAGAAATAGTAGTCAGGCACTATTTCTACAGTTTGTACCCATGACCAAGCGGGGACTCCCGAGTGAGAGAGAGAAAGATAATTTACTGAACGCCTGAAGTGTGCTGCGCTCTCGTGCACAAACGAGCTTCTTTCCGCAGTAGACGCTAGCGTAAAGCAGTCGGGTTTCTCTGGGCCAGGGGTGAAGAGGGGAGAGGGGGACCTCGCCATCTGCGCATGCGTCATTGCTCGTCGCAATCTCGCGGCAGACGCTGAAGTATTTTAGCTTCCAAGCAATCAGAGGCCAGCTTCAACAGCCCGCCGAATTCAATCATAGGAAATCAATTTTAAATTAATACAAAACGTGTTTCGCTCAACAGACCACTTGTAAGATTATCAATACAGTATTTAAGGTTCTTATATACGGGGATGCTCAGCATCTCAGCGTCCCCTGACGCTACGCCACTGGTCATTTCAAAGGGTCTCAGCTTCCTCAGTTCGCTGTACGGAGACCACGGGGAAAAGAGGAGAGCCTACTCGTTTATTGCACCGCAAAATTTCCAATTTTGTACGGCGTCATCCTACGACAGGCATGTCAAGGTCGCCGGCAAGGAAACAACCTTACTAGAGCTCGCGGACACTGCGTCTAGAGAAATTGGCGCGAGATTTGTAAGTAAGGGTTGTACAAATGGCTACGAAGTGGCGGTAAGTCACGGGATACCTGGCTCATAGTCATTGGGAAAAGATACTTGACAGTTATTACCACAGATTTAGCTACTTTAATTCTCATTTCCTCTTTAAAGCAAAGAAATGATCCATTCAAATAAAATACTACATCAGGTTCAAATTCCCAATTGAGAGTAAATTTTTTAAAAATGAATCAAAAAATTTTGATTTTGTAATCCTATTTACTAAGAGTGGTATAAAAGCATTAACTTTCTACGTTCAGGTTAGGAGGTTTAACAGAAATGTTCTTGTCTTATAAAAGCTCTGTCCGTCCGTGCGAGAGAATTGTTAACTTATAGAGACTTGTTAATTTATTTCACGTTATTGATAAATACAATAATAACTGAATGATTTAATAACACACGACAAAACGAAAACAAGGTAAGAATTCGCCATTCAAACACAGCAAAGATGTTTATATAAGGGAGAATTTAGTAAGGAAATAAACAAGAAATATTAATAAGTAGTGAAAAAATGAATATAATACAATTCTCGGTTATTTAATCTGGCAAACATATTTGCGTATGAAGCCACTATTCGCCACTTAGCTCCGCATCACCTTGCGCGTGTACACCCTTTACTGGATAAGGCGACCACAGATATATAGTAAGTTCTATATATCTGTGAAGGCGACATGAGCGCGGAGTCAGCGGAAGTTGCCCGTGCCCGTACGAGCACCGGGCTCCCCGGCAGGCAAGTAGTTCGAGCGGGCGCGGTTTGATTTGCCAGTCCTACACTATTGAAGATATAGGTGTTTCTTGAATAAAATCTGAAAAAGAATCCTAAATAAAATCTGAATAAAATCTTTCCAGAAAAAAGATTTTGAAATAAGATGATGTTCTACAATATTTCGAAAATATGAGTAGTTTTGCGTAGATTTGCGAGGAAAAGCAGGCATTATACTGCCGATTTTTTATAATTTAATAACTCTCAATTTAACTCAAATTTTATCTTTTTAATGGATATATATTTTTTTATTTTTTTTTTTTTCAAAAACGGCTCCAACTTTTTTCTTTGACTTTCTCGACGGTATGAAAGCGGTGCTTGCGATCATGCGACTTCTACCGGGAAGACCGAGAAAAAGATTCGACATGGCCGTGACATATTCCCTCGCGAAGATGGGAATTGAGTTATCTTGAGAAGCTCTTCCTACAAAAATCGCGTATAATTTTTTTTTTTTTCACAAAACGGCTCCAACTTTTTTCTTTGACTTTTCTCCTCGATGTATGAAAGGACGGTAAAGAACTGGTGCTAGTCTTATTTCCGTCAAACTTTCTGTATTTTCAAAATTGCAAGATTTTACATTTAAAAAGTACAACATTTAAGATAGAGATTTTTGTCTTAAAATGGTTTTAAAAAATCAACTCATTTAAAAAAGGTCAATTCCTCTTCTTTGAAAAATGAGGAGTTTGTGCGTAATTTGTGCTTGGAATTTGCACAGTTCAAAAAATCTCCATACAACTCCAATTTTTTTTCCTTGGGAAGAAAAAGGTATGCTGAAAGAAAGGCACAGTCTTAGTTTCGTTAAACTCTTTGAATCTTCGAAATTACAAATTTTGAAATAATGCGAGAAAGTATTTGCAGTAGATCATCACTAATTGGCCTTTGATCACTTTGTAATACGACATTCGAGATAAGATGTTGTGCTTTCAAGAGAGAGTAATGTCCTTCTTGAAAGAATTTGAATGTAGGGAAAAAAATGTGCAGCAATCATTCGTTGAAGTTAATAAAAAGTTTGCTTTCTCCTTTATATATCAAATTAGATGCTTGACACAATTTTGTAGGCCATGTGTGACTAAAATGAAAAAAAGTGTGTTTATAATCCTCAAATCATAAATGTTAAGGATCAGTTTGACGAACTTCTACCATGCAAGAGAAAATTTTATGGAAAAATCTATCAGAAAACTTACATTCAATTTTCTGGAAATTCTCATTCTTGTTCTCCAATTACAAGAAATTGTTTTTAAAATATTAAAGGCTTCTTGTTAAACAAGGGAGAC
>JAHLJT010004567.1:320982-409816 GCA_031308135.1 Acheta domesticus | reverse complement strand
TGCAGAGCAGCGTGAAGTTGCGACAACAGTGTCTCTGGGCTGTCTGTTCCGTTATAAGCGCTAGAGGATCCTTTTATGAAAAACGGGGAAATTTATGGGGCCATTACGCCACCCCCGCCTGAACTGTACATGTCTTGGACGTAACAAACAAACTCTCCGAGTACTTTTGCCCTTTTAATATCACTTTCTCTTAAGGCTCGATGCACCCCCGCTTCCACAATCTGCCTCCTCATTAACGCTGACAGCGGTTTTGGGCCCCTCTCGTCAGTATACTTAAGATAAAGATAACCTTCGGAGCGCCCGGTCCGGACGCCACCCCAATTCAGAAAATGTAAAGAAACGATATTTCTCTTGGGTGCATGTATGAGGAAATATCCATTGCTTCTCTTACGCAATGCGTAACGTAATTTGCTGGGGACCATCGGTGTTCAAAAAATTTTAACGATTGCTCCTTGCAGTTCTTAATTTATATATGACCACCCATCTGCATAACTTTAATCTTTACTGAACCTTCAAATTATATGAAATCATATAGTTGATTTATTAAATTTTCACTAAATTTCAAATATTTGTCATTTCCATACGATGGATTTGTTCATTCCTTTGATGTTTCATAATGGTCATGTGCCGATATAAGCATAAAATCATGATGCAAATATTTCATGTTCAGTAAAGAATAGTTTTGAGTAGGTTGAATATGGTTTGAAAATTAAAATTATTTTTAGTCTTACATGCCATTTCATCTTTATTCTATAAATTCTCTAATTATAGCATTTGTTAGTTTTATTATAAAATAATATATTTAATTTATTCTTCAGTTTCAATAATAATTAATTCTGAAAATTCAAAAATCTTTCATTTATAATAAATTATTTTTTAAATTAAATTTTATAATTATAAAACTTACAATTTTACTTGTAAATTAGAAATTAAATAATCTTACCGTATGCCTGTTCCGTTTTATGTCGTAAAACATCAGTAAAATCATTTCAACAAACCTGCATTTTATAACGACATTACGTACATTTAAAAACGTCGCGTCGGTAGCCTCAATGCACTTCCGCATTTCATTTCTATGAGTTTGGCAATGCCGAAACTTCATGTTGAATTTTTACTTTCCCGTATACGTACGTATACACGTAGTATAGGGAAAGTTATGTAATGCTGCGCGAAAAAATGGCCAATTTTCGGCGGAAAAAATTAATTGCCGGGCCGTGAAAACGAATAAGTGGATAAAACCAGTTGCTAAATTAAGAAAACAAATCCCCTAACACGTGGTGTAGCCAGAAACCCTGTTTTCTAGGTTCTTGATACCGAAAACCCAATTGAAAGGAAAACGTCCGTCTGTCTGTGAACACTGATAGTGCCTAAACCATACGTACGATTTCTTCCAAAATGGATATTCCCCGGTCGATCTGATTCTAGTCGAAGCTTTGAGATTTTGAAAAAGATTCTTCAAAATTTGGGGGTACTTTATATGAAGCCCCCCGGAGATTTTCAAAATTTTCTCGAAAATTGCTCCAAATTTTTTCTTTGAATTTCTTGTATGAATAGAGTAAAATACCCTTATTTACATGGCATAGGTCCGATTTTCACGGATAACTTTGAATTTTTGAAAATTGCAAAAGTTTAAAATTTTTACGGCGTCTTTCTGGAACTACAAAATTGAAAATAGAGATTTTTCCTTCAAATAAATTTTTTTCTTCATAGTGAGTTCTTTCTTTAAGGTCATGTAAATGTTCTTCGAAATCTTAGTATTTTTCGTGCAATAATGTGCAACATTAAAAAATTACAAAAGCAAGATTTTCTCAAAAACGGCTCCAAATTTTTTCTTTAAACTTTTGGTAGGGATAGGGGTAAATGTATTCTATCAGATGACATAAAAGCCATATTGTTCTATCGGTTGTTTTTTTTTAAAATAATTACAAAAATGTAAATATTTTCACATGGTTTCACGTCCGTAATATTTACATTTGCGGCGATTTGTTCACATTATTATACTTATGAGTACATGTGATTTAAATAATGTCAAGTCAAGTTTCTCGAAAACAACCGTTTTCTGTGAAAAGTAGCTCAAAATTTCGCATTTTCAGAAACGCTCAAACGCCATTTTCTCATATATGGCTGCAATTCGTTTTCTTGAAACTTTTGTAACGGATAGTGCTAATTACACTCTTTAGTATTTTTTGTTTATTTTAAGTTTATTTTGAGTTTTTTTTTCAAAAATTACATAATTGTAATTTTTTTGAAAGATCTCTGACATCTTTAATATGCACATTACCATTAATTTGTAAACATTATTATATTTGTGAGTGTAAGTGCTTCAAATAAAGTATTTTGAAAACTCAAAAATTTTGTGTGAAAATGAGCTTCATATTTTGCACTTTTACTAGGGCTAAAATGCCATTTTCTCTTAAACGGCACATAATTTTTAAAAAAAATTGCCATTTATGACTAGGTTTTTGTGTTCTTTAATATTCTAAAATTAATGTTTCCGTTCTACCAATAGGAAACCGAAAAATTAAGAAAATGACAAAAAAATGAACTTTTGGCGGTGATAGATTACAGTTGGCAAGAAAGAGTTTGTGGGAATTCCGAATAGCTAGCGAAGACCCATGGAAATAGAAAACTAATACGGGAAAGTCTGTGCCATTCTATAGCACCACCAGTTTAGGGTAGTTTTTTTACGTGAAAACACTTATAACAAGTGACTGATCTGTAAGGGCAATCCAACATCCTACTTACCTCCATGACTGATTCAGTTGTCCGGTTGCTCAGAAATTATGGAAGGCGACTGGCGGGAAGGCATACTAGGTGCGGATCCATGGGAAGGGATGAGGGATATTTCCCCCTTTAAATTTTTCCAGTAACTATTAATTTTAATTAGTCACGAAGCTTTCAAGCAAAAATATTTTCGCATAATCAGTAAAACAAATAGAATCGTATCGCAGCATCAGCCCAGTGTAACCTGAGATATTTTACAATACCTGTTATGACGCAATCGATCAAAACATTTTAAATTTCCCCTCCCAAAATGTGTCTCTGGATCCGCCCTTGCACACCATGCATCAAGAAAAAAATTCCAGTTCATTTACGTAAAATTTAATAATTTAAGAGTACAAATGAGAGGGGGTGGTCACATGATGCATAGATGAATTTACATGTGATCGCTAGCGCGATTAAAAACTAACTTATACCTAATTGTTAGTCCTTTGTTCCTTTCACCATTCTTCTCGGTTGCTTCCGGTCCTCTGGATTGTCTCTGGGGCGGCGAGGGTTTCTGGTCGCAGGTCTCCACCGCGGGCGTCGGCCTCGCATTGTTCCCGCAAGCAGAGCGGCTCAGGCGAAGGAACGCTCACTAGACTTAGGTTTTTCGTCCTAGGCGCACCAAGGTCACGGACTAAAAATGGAGAGGGAAGGCTTTCTCTCCAATAGGGAGCTTCCACATCACTGCAGTGTTGACAAAGCGCGCGACAAATTTTGCCCACGTCCTTCTCAACGGGCTTCGTGGTCCCAGACCACGGTGTAAGATATAGATGTGTTAACTAGCCCACTTCGGGGCAAATTTTCTGAAGCCAGTTTGAAGCTAGTTCCTCGCTTGTCCGTACGGTGCGCACGATCGGTTTGGGTCGCAGTGTAAGATATACCTCTTAAGATGACATCTTAAACTGTGGTTATTAGTTTTATATATTTCTTAACCATTTTCTTAACTGTTCGCTTTGGACTTTACCCATTCCACCGCGAAGCGACAAATCGCTGACTTGAAATAAGTAATCAGCTGGCCACAGAGCTGTCGAATGGATCACGACTGATCACGATCTTACCCAAATGACACCCAAATATCGCAGCGCTTATATGCGAGAACTAGCCTCACGTAAGCTTCAGTTTTAGACTGGAAATGAACACACCTATATATCTTACGCCGTGCCTCAGACATGTGCTTACCACGTGCTAGTCGCGCGAGTGTGGCAACACTGCGTAACAGCTGACGAAATGTCATGCGCCAGGAAAGAAAAACCTAAGTATATACTTGGGTTTTTATTTCTTGGCACGCGGGGGCGTGCCTTCACGATGGAGTATCTCACGGTATTTCGCGTCGTTCTCAGTCGTGCTGCTAGAGTCGCATGACCGCGATAGTATCGACCAGTGTTGATCATGCGACTCCTAGCGGCACGATCGACGACGCGAAATAGTGAGATATTCCATTCGGAAGACAAACACCCACGGGTCAAGAAATAAAAACCCATGTATATCGCCCCTGTAGCGGGTGCAGGGAGGGCTCCTTGGCTCCCACTTCTGCGGTGCTTTTTTAGTCCTAATTACTATGATCTAGACTCGCTCTACTCGCGCGTCGGCATTGTACAGGCCTGTCGGCGGTAGCAGCGGCTTGTGACCGGTGGGAGGCGCTGCATTTTCACCATTTGCGGCGGAGGGCCGATTTTCGCGCACGTCCACTTTCGCAGATCACGTGACACCGGGGAGGTGGTGTGACCCACCTCCCTGGTCGGCTTCGTGGACTGGGAGAGCCCAGCGACACGTCTTGACTTAACTTCGATCGGCGGCTGGTTAGAAATAACTCGGGCAACGCAGTCATTGAATACCGGTCCCCAGTTTCTCAAGGATTCTTCTAAAATAGAATAGAAATTCAAAATCTTAAGGCTGCTGTAACACAAATTTTATATTTGTGAAATTCAACTAGAAATTTTGACTTGTCCCTGCATACAGATCAACCTGTGGTGTCTATAGTCAGTCGTTCTCTAGACCAACTTGTTACTTTACTGTACTTCAACTCCTATGTTCTTTACGTGGGTAGTCACAACGGACGTTTCCTCTAATCTCTCGAATATAATGCTATATTCGAAGCAAACTCGTCACGTTTCGAGGGCCGATGTCTGTTCTGCAAGCGAAACTGTTGTATGCTATAGTGCGGTTTTTATAACTTTCCCGCTGAAGCCCCTACAGCCACGATGGAATATCACACGGCATTTCGTGTCTTTCTTGTTCGAGTCGCTAGACGTCGCATGATCGCAAACACTACTTGATGCGGTCGCGATGTCTAGTTGTACGACTGAGAAAGACGCGAAATACCGTGACATATTCCATTGCGAAGACAGGCCTCGAGGGACAAAGTTACAAAATACGCACTACTGGCGGGGTACGATGAGTTTGTCTCAATATTACTGGGCGTTGTAAGTAATGCAATACTTGCAAGAATTCAGTTTTTTGTAACACTGAGCCCTAGGGCAGAAAATCTGAAAACAAGAATGGATAGGTGGTCGCGTTCGAGAACAAAAATAAATCATGATGTAGTACATGAATTGCTTGTGGCAATTCCAATCAAACTGTTGCTACTTCGAGAAAAAATTGAAAACATTAAGGCAGGAAAGCCTCCGATACACTTTCCGTATATCGAAGAGACCAAAGGTGAAGAGAGAATATAGCACTATGGCTTAGTAATGCCAACTGCAATAAAAATCTGTGGTTAACTGCATTCAAATAATATATAGTGTGCATTGCATGAAAGTGTAGGCTTCCTCGGTCAATAAATTGCTTGGCAGTCCCGGAGACGCCGCGAGCTGGGCACAGCTGCCAACGTTTCGGTCATTTTCCGACCTTCCTCAGGGCAAAATGTCGAAGCGTCTCCCGGACAGCCAACTTATATCCGTTAGCATGTTTAATTTTCTTTCAGAAGTTAAGTGTATCGTTTATATTCTGTTTGCTTAAAAATCCATTGCTTCATTACCTTCATAGTAATTTACGAAATGTTACAAATCCAATTTAAATTCTAATAGAGCGGCGGGAGAAGTTTCACTGAAAGTCGCTCCTTTCTTTCCATGGCAAGTCTGCGGTAAGTCTCGCAACGTTTATACGTTCTGATTGGCAACTTCCTAGGAAACAACAGAGGCATCCTTACGCCACACACAACTGTCGGTCACAAATTTATTTCAATCGAACCTTAGTAGGTGATTAAATAAAAAATCCATCAATTTACTTTTCATATCTCGTACTATTTTTTACAAATTTTGAAAATCCAAGGCCTTACTTTCTGAAAGAAAAATTTATTTATTGAAAGGCACAGAATTTATTAAATGAAAAATATACAGATTCTTATTAAATAAAATAATTTTAATACACATCTCTGCATCACTACTGTGTCACATGTATGCACTACAGACCACTGATATTCATGAACAGTGCTATTACGAGACAATTTTATTACACTGAGAAATAACACAAGTTTCTTGAAGGGTTGAAAAAGTATCTTGTGAGGACTTTTTTCTCACTCACCCAACCGACTATTAACATTTGATAATTGACACTACAAGAATGTTGGAATATTCGGTATTTTAGAAACATTTCACAGAACTGAGGGAAAAGTAACAACATATTTCACATATATCACATCTATACATACTTCAGAACAAGGTGTATCTTACAATAATACTAGATTCATTATATGGAAGGAATCAAGTACAAAACATGAACATTTCTTAAAAAGTTGTGAGGAAGAAAAACAAAAAATGAAAATCCTACAAATTTTTGTTTACAGAAATCAAATAAAAAATAATCAATTGAGACCCAGTTTACTGAAGAACACTTGTAACCACTTTTCATAAACTTCCATACATTTTTTTGTTCATGGTGATCGAGCTGCCTGCCTTCGCAACAGAACATAGATCTTTTCCTTAATCCAATCCTTGTTATATGGTGCATATGAATTGGTGCTTTTCTGGTACCTGCAGAAGAAAATGAATTCATTTATTACCATACGATTCTTAAAAATTGTTCACCATTATCTTCAACCATGATTGTTTCAATCAGCCCAATCCAATGATAATTTAAAATACAGAATCAATCAGGTGCGAACCCTCAGAACAGGAACAAGAACCCTTTCGAGAGTAGACCATGTTTTTGAACATGACCTTTGAAGAAGCATTTGAGAGTAGACCATGCTTCCCCCAGTGATATAATTTTGACAGTTTATAATTATAATTACAAAAATGTGCTTCTTTAATTATTCTGACTGTCACATTGAGATGCATACAAATGTTACAGTTGGATCCTAAAGTTGTCCACCAATACAATTATTCGCAAGGTCTTTGTAGTAAAAACGATTCTCATTTGCTTTTCTCCATGATTTGAATCAATTCTTGTAATATTTTTAGCGACGATATCGAAAGAACGTTTGTGAAAACCATCACTAAACTACAACTACACAGTGAACAGCTATTAACAATTGGTGCTCCAACCCATTTGCTGGCAGAAGAATATACTTCATCTTCGTCAATGCTCCACTACTTTCAAAAATAACAAAAAGTCGCCTTCTGGTCTGAACATTACATACCCAGGTCGACAGTGCTTGGTCAGTCCTTGAGCTGTGACCGCAAGTTGAGCAGAATGTCCACAAACGTCGTAGTCCTCATGGCAATGGGAACTTTGATCGAGGAAAATCTAATGAGTAGAGCAGCTCGCCTCAGGGATGATTAGTGTACCATCATACTCGTCCAAGCTTAGAATTGGTAGCTCTTATTGGGCAACCCACCCTGATCACTCAAAAATAGCAGCACAAGCTCGGGTAATCACGGTCGTTTTCTGGCGCATCCAAATGTAAGTTCAAGTAGCATAGTACTCCGTGGAGGGTTGAACATTTACAGCCTTGACATATGTATCGTTTAACATCTCCTTGGAAAGACTAGTGACTAGGCATGGGCATGGGGTACAACCCCTTAACACACGCTACCCACATTCACCAGGCAGCCATTGGTAGGGGCACTGCAAAAATGTTGCAGCATTTCTCGAAATGCTGAACGTAGGTGCGCACGAAAAAGGAATAAGAGGGAACCTTAAGGCGAATTTTGCTACAATCTCCATTGCATCGTATTTGCTAAGAGTACTGCCTCTGGTCGATTCTAAGCACGAAAAACGTATCTTACGCACATACTGCAATTATGCTTATTTCTGCGTTTCTCGCAAGGGTACCTAAGCGCACATTTCATGCTTCCTACAAATAGTTTTATACTTAGCGATTGGGTCTGTGCTACCAGAGCTGTAAACACGTACAGTTGGTAACAGTCTTATTCGTACAGTCCATAATTTGCTCGGAAAACATTAATTTTGAGTGGAAAATTAATACTTATGAAAATATATTACAAGATAATGGAATAATTCTAATTAAATAAAACGTAGCTTTGTACACCTAGACGAAATGGCCTTGAATTTGAAATTCACCAAAACATTTAGTCGCTCAGGAACTAACCGCTATGAAGGTTTCCAAGCAAAAGAATGTGCTGGTGAACTTCAAATTCAAGGCTATTTCGTATAGGTGTACAAAGTTACATTTTAACTGGAATTATTCAATTCTCTTGTAATATATTTTTCGTTAGTATTAATTTTCCACTTAAAATTAACGATTTTCAAGCAAATTATGGACTGTACAAACAAGACTATTACTAACTGTATTTCTCTGCTCCCCTTGCAGACACGATGGCAGGCCATAGCTCTGGCATTGCGCACGAAATTCAGAGAAATCAGTCGGGTGTGCCGCTGAGCGGGTGCCAGCCAACCAACCATGGCTTCCAGATCGCATGTTCTGGAATCTTTTGAATCCGTTAATTAAATTGGACAATCAATTGGTGCCAGCCAACCAACCATGGCTTCCAGATCGCATGTTCTGGAATCTTTTGAATCCATTAATTAAATTGGAGAATCTGTCCCCACTTTCTTAACTTCCCTGACACATTCAGCAAAATTTAGTTACAATCTAATTTTCAGAGATTTCAGTTTCATGCCGACGTTCCATGTGCCCGAAAAGTTTTGTCGTCTTTGTGCCAATTGAAGTCCTGTTTTAGGCAGTTTTGCCATAAGTACTACGGTTCATGACATTTTAACACTAACACGACGGAAGAAGTCATTTTCGGCATACCCATACTACAATACAACTTTGCGTTGCATTGAACAATCATTTATTTCAGAAGACATTTTACCACCACATTCTACACTAATAATGGGAAAATCAAATACTTACACAAGGCAGGATAAATCAGCCAACTGATCGACAAAGTCAAACAGTTGACTGATATCATACGTGATTGATGGGGTATTAGGATTTTGCCTCTTCAAATGTTCTTCGTAGATTTTGCAGACACCTGTGAAACAAACATCA
The DNA here is from genome assembly GCA_031308135.1 of Acheta domesticus. Lineage (NCBI taxonomy): Eukaryota > Metazoa > Arthropoda > Insecta > Orthoptera > Gryllidae > Acheta > Acheta domesticus. The sequence goes on along the minus strand of JAHLJT010004567.1, from coordinate 400,653 downwards.
AACTAAAATAAATGAAATAAGGAAATTCAATGCTATTTCACGGCATTTTCCTGAAAATGTGTAAATACAAAGAAATAGGACCAACACACGTTGGGCGATCCATAAACGCCTATTTATTCTAATGAAAATACTTAAAGGCTGTTAGTATGAGGGCACAAATTATTTAAAATTTACCATTCCAAATTTTATTTCGCCTCTCGTTTATCTTGACGTCTATGAATTCTTAGGCTTTTTAAATGCTGTTATTACCTTCTAATCTAGGTTAAAAATAAACGTTAAATCATTCCCAGTTTCACTATTCATCATTGCGGTCTCCGGTTTCAAGCTTTTCCTTTGCCTGTACTATAAGGAGATCATCCCGAAAGTTTGTAGCAGTGCCTGTAGGAGGAACCTATAAAGATGTGGGTTGGCAGCGCTTGACTGGGCGCTCTGTTGTGGCCTTGGAGCCAAAGAGATGGTGAGGTGGTGCAGGGGACTCAAGCGAGCGGAGGGATGAAACAGTTTTGGTTGCAAACTTGTCGCGCTCCAAGACATATGACTCTTCCCTAGAAGATGAACCGTGCGCCTCTACTCGCCCTGATATCTAACGGCAGTGGTGGTGGCTGAAGACCCGTACCTGACATTTGCTGATATTGAACAGACTCTGCAGACTGGGTCGATTTTCACCACAAACCATTGTGTCAACATTCGATTGATTCGAGTGACTCCGGACGAGTCAACTGACGTCATTAGTCCCCTAAGCATTTTTTTCTTGGAAGGTGACGGCGATCCCCTGCTGCGTAGTGAGTTCCGGAGCCGACCTACACGTCACCTGGCAGGGTTTCCCCTATATAATCAGGATTCTCCCACTAGCGGCGAGGCACCGCCCAGCCGGGACAAGCTCTATACTCGGGGCTTTATTTCTTGGCGCGTGAGCGCCTGTCTTCGCTGTGGGAATATCTAACGGCATTTCGCGTGTTTTTCTGTCGTGCCGCTAGATGTTGCATGATCGCGACTGTTTCGAGTAGTGCTGGCGATCATACGACATCTAGCGGCACGACAGAAAAGACGCGAAATGCCGTTATACTGCGACCCCCAAGGCCACTCAAATCCCATCTTCGCGATGGAATATGTCAAGGCATTTCGCGTCTTTCTCAGTCGTTCCGCTAGGTTTCGCACGATCGCGACCGTATGAAGCAGTGCTTGCGATCATGCGACTTCTACCGGCAAGGCCGAGAAAAGACGCGAAATGCCGTGACATATTCCATCGCGAAGATGGGATTTGAGTGGCCTTGAGGGTCGCTGTTAGAAAAATCGCAGTATACTGTAGTGATACCGAATATATTACGGTTAATTGCGCGCCTAAGAATTACTCCGCGACGCACGACAGCGAGGGTCAGCCGACGGCGCCAGGGCGGCGGCGACTGCTCGCCGCCCCCCCTTACCCTTTTGAATCTGTCACGGCCACGTGTCCCGGAGCTTGGGTGGTCGTTTCGTGCGCACGGCACCCCCGGTATTTTTTCCGCGACGCTCAGAGCCCCCCCCCCAGCCTCCCTTGAGATTTCCAGCCCCTCACACCCCCAGTCATTAATAACTGCCCCTATTTGACGCAAAATTGAAGCGAGAGGGAGCGATAGCCAGCTTCTCTCTCATTTCTCGGCCTCAAAAACACCCGACGATTGGGCAGAAATAGTTTGAGACGCACTACCCTTGCGCCAATAGCCGCCGGAATTAGGCAATGTTCTGGAAGGTTCCAGAATCTTGGGGATAATTTTGGTGGGGGAAAGAAGCTTCGAGGGACTTCGAGCAGGCGACGCGAAGAGAAGCGAACGAGTTGCGTTCGGGGTAGGACGCGAGTAGCGGTCAAGGGGGGACAAGTTGCTTTTGTGGTGGCACTAGGCGCCGGAGACAGAGTTCGGTTCGTGTTGGATGGACTTATAAAAAACATTGAGTTTTCTTGGGAGAATTTGTGCAAGTCCCCTTTAACAATTGTAGACCGCGGGGCTGTGTGACGGACAATTGACAGTGAATTGTGCTGTGTTAATATCCGACTTGTGTTCGAATTCGGGACTTTTTCGTGAGATTATCAGATGATTCACGAACTCGCTTCGATCTCCAAAATACCGTGTGATAGATCGAGAGTGAGGAGATCATTCGTTCGAGCAAACATTACCTAATCATTCACAACAGTGAGCGGACGGCGCTGTGTGTTGGGCCAGCCCCAGCAGCCCCCTCGCTGTATACCTGGTTCAGTCCTGCGCACCCCACCCGAGTTCCGGCGCCTCATCGCCCGTGACGACCCTGCAGCCAGCTGACGGTCCGAGGTTATTCAACTTTGGTGGGTTGTGCAAGCCGATTTGCGGAGGCAGTATTTATTTTGCTTTTGTGGTGCGCCCGTGGTCGAAAGTCATAAACTGTGTGGCGAACAATTTTTGCTAATTACCTTTCGACCGGGCGACGAAGAGAGATTCCCCGGCCGCGCTTGGCCGCCAAGAGGGAATTTGCGCAAGGAGAAAATCTTTGTCATTGTAATTGTATTAATTTGTATTTCTTAATTTTAACTTGTGTGTGTGCATGACATGTTTTTTTTGATTTGGGTAAAGGGGAGCATGCTCGCCGACAAGATTGGTACCAGTTCATTCGTGATTTCTTACTGAATAAATCCCCCATGTTGTTATATGAATGCAATGCTTCTCATTTGACCCCGACCGCCAGCTTCCTCCATCATCGCCATTTCAGGCCAGACTGTCTATCGACTGAGCGAGCCGGCTACCCGTCCGAGGCGCCCAACCGAAGACGAAGGGTAGTCGCAATACATATTCCATCGTGAAGACAGGCCCTCACGCGCCAAGAAATAAAAACCCAAGTATAAGCTCCCGACCGATAATCCTTCACGCGTGGTTGTATAGTGGGTACATGTAAGTATGTAAGTAAGGGGTGAGGATAGGACAAGGAACAGAAAAGTAAGACGTGCCCGTTTGTTTCGGTACTGCCCATGTATTCGCCTGGTGTTGATCGGATAAATCACAGAAAACTACCTATCAAAGCAGCTGGCCGCTAAAATTCTTCTCCAAAAAGCGACTGAACTCGGCGTAGCTCTAAAGGCGAAAATACTGTCACCACCGGGACTCGAACCTACGACCTCCCGGGCAGTCAACTTTTGACCCACCAAGTCACGAGCTCGTTGCGTGCCACATTCACTGACGGAGGAGCAAAAATCCACCAGGGAGGACTGGTGCAAATCTCAAATGGTCTAAGAACATTTACAACATCGCAACAGGTGATAGATTATGGATACATCACTAGGAACCCGAAACTAAGTCAATCAAGTTAGGTGGTTTCATGTAATGGTGACTTCAAAAAATATTACATCATTGTTGCAATCAAAAGACAACAGATAATATAAACACGGTCAAACCTATATTAAGTAACCACTACAGGTTCCATGAAAAACGAGGCCCTGAAGGGGCGACTGCTTAATATGGGGAACCTTTACTGCAAAAAATGTCTGTTATTATTATTACTACATATTGGATGCTCAGAAAAGACCATATTTTATTCTAATAAACACATTTAAAGGCTTTTAGTACATATGCATGAATTATGAAATTAGTGAGGCTATAATAGCACTACTTTCTCGCATTATTAGAAACACCTATGAAAAATTGGAATATTGCATTTTCTGGGCTAACACCTCAGCTATTACTTGAAAAAGGCTTGTTCAAACAAAGCACCTGTGATGCATATCACAGCAGAAATCATTTCTTACTTTTACAAATGAAACAGGAATCAATTTGACTGTTTCAGTATTCACAGCAAATTATACAGAAGCAAACAATGCGTTATTGCCAGCACAGCCTTGTCAAAACTATGTGCAATTCTTTTGGTATTAATGCTTAGCAAATAACATCAATTTTGGGTAAGATGCTGATTTCCATCTGTATTCAGATTTAAACTTGTTTATAAGTAAGTCATAGCATATCTTACACAGTTGATAAATAACTAATACAAATAAACTAATTAAATTTCTAAAGTTCTAAGACTTGTAATATTACGTTAATTTATTACCAACTTATTGTATGTTGACACCACCTCAAATGAACCACAGGAAAATAAAACTTTAAAGTTTAAAATAATGTGATTCAATGTTTTATTTCAACAATTTTTGAAACTATGTTTCTACGGCCAAACTCATCTAATGTAAAATCATTTAAAACAGTAAAATGTACTCTTCAATGTTTTATAGCTGGGAAACCGCAATGTTTTTATTGTAAAAATATAAAATAAATCCATAAGTTTTGAAAACCTCATTTTATAAAACAACATATAGTCGACATTCTACGGAATTGTTTTATATTCTTTGAAATTTTGGAACATTGTAATAAGGAATGTATTATGATGGTAACATATGCAAGGATGAAATGCTAACATCTGCACAGGTTAGTGACCTTTCGTTCAATAAATATATGTATGTTCAATACCTTGCAACAGACAAAAATAAGATTATCAAATAGGTTTTTAATAATTTCTAAAAGTCTTAATTTGTGAACACAAGCTCTACTAAATAAAACAGCTTTATCTTATCGCCACCACCATCTCGAAGTTCAATACCAATGTGCTTCACAATATCCATTGCGGAATTGTTATGCAAATTTCAATTAAGTTTTCAGGATCGCTTGAAAGAAATACAATACTTCAATGAGAATACAAATTGTAGAACAGAGTAATAAAAGTTGCTAATAATTAAACTAGCATACGAATGTAGTATAAAAACTGCAATGAAAAACATCATTCAACAGGCAGGGATAAACATAAACTAGTGATATAATGAATAAACGCTTTTTATATTGCCAGATAATCTTCCAGCATTTTCTATGTTTTACATTTTTCACTTAAGAATGAAGAGAATTCCAATTCCAACAGCTGAAAGGAGCTTTTATTTTGTTTAAATGAGTTAGAGGAATTAAATCATGTCAATGCTACTATACCAACAACATTTGTCCCTTTTGTCCAGTCATCTCAATCTTATATTCACTGAAAATGCATTTTTGTACTGCATTTTTTATTATTTCATACATAACAAATATTGCAAAGTAAATTTAACAAACATTTTTATAAATTATTATAAATTACTATTTTTGTTCAATATATTAATCCTGTCGAATCCTATTCGCTTTATAATCGTCCTAAATATAAAGACAAGATGTAGACAGCCTGCAGGCAAACTAAGACAGCCTATCATTTTACATTTTATAAAATTTTATGTATTCAAAATAATGGATTTTCATTATTTATTCTTTGTATTTCAGGATCCTAAAATAGGTTACTAAATAATTTTTTAGCACTTTTTAAAAATTCTCTTGGGTTCAAGTTCTCTTAGCGGAATGTGCGACAAATTTTGACACCTAATTATTCCACAAACGAAAAATTCAACATGTTCTTATTTGAAGATCTGTTTTTGATGAACATATTTCATTAAGATGAAAAAAATTGTCTCTTCACAACTGTAGTTGTAGGAAGATGCCTACATTTTTTTTTCAGTTTTGCAAAATCCTGCATTTCAATGAACATGAGACCTGCACCATTCTCTTAAGCTACCTTTATGCTATCTAAGGTCCCAATGTACTAAAAAAAATTGGTGTGGTTTTTAAGAAAAAATTGCTTAAAGAAAATAAAAATTACCTATGTTTGACACAAAATTTCACAAAGAACACTCAAGTTTTTGAAAAATTGAACATGACCTTATTTGAAGATCTGTTTTTTGTGAACTCATATTAAGAAAAAAAATTAAATTAATTATTGAAGAAGTTTCGAGAGCAAGTGAAATATTGGAGCTTTAGTACAAAGACAGAAGATTTAATGTGAAAAACAATGCTAAGAAACTAAATTCTGCACTAGATTATCAACATAGAAAAACTGGATAACTGAAGTTAATTTAGTAAAAAAGAACTCAATATACTGATTTCAACTTAGTAAATCACGTTATATTTAATACATTGAACATACAAATTGTTTGTAATAGGTAATCACAGAAGGTATGAGACAGATTGGGAAATTATGTTAAAACCTTATTTTATGGTACAGTTGTTTTTTCTTGTATTTTTATTGTTTTACAAATTCAATAAATTTTTTTTTATTAGATGAAAGGAATATACTTTTCATAGAAATTTCATAATTTCAATGAAATGTTTGAGTATTGTTACTAGTGTATCATGTGGTAAATCCCCGCTCTTCTCAAATTAATGACAAAATTTGTTTATTACCCAGGTCACAAACCAACTACAGTTGGGTTTGACAATGTTAAGGTAATTGGCGTCTTAAATTAAAAAAACAGTTCAATGTAATTTTGAAGAGTTCAGAAGTCACAGAATTATTGACCTTTTCTAAAAAGTAACAAAATAGAATTTTCCATCATGAATTTCTCCAATCTGTAATTAAAGAGAACCAGAAATAGGAATTGAAGACAAAACAGTTGTGTTTGTTAAACTTAAGATAACTGTAGTTATGTTCAGAAAAACGCAATACTTTGATACAGTTGTATTATATTGAAATTACTCTATTTCAAACTGAAACCAAAATCATTAGAACTAGTTTACATGTTAAGGAATCTCAATTTTTTTTTCTTACCTTTATCTTCCCTATCAAGAATTAGTAAATGGGAACTAAGGTCACTATGATTACATGCTGCCCACAACGCCCTTTAAAGTAAAGATTCGTAGTGGTCAAACTTTACAAGCCGCATTTGGAAGGCTAATAAATCAGATTTACCGTAAATCTCCTGGATTACAGACGATTAAAAGGAACCAAGGTCCCTAAGAGAAAGTAATACACAAAAACATCAAATAATTCTATTTAATTTGTCTTGGTCCTTATCATTACATCCGATAGTCAAAAAAGTTAATGGGCAAAGTGCTTTGGTTCACATAGAATCATTGAAATAGAAATAGCAATTACATTGAACTTAAAAATTGAAATAGCAAATTCATTGAATTTAAAAATACAAGTGAAAAGATTACAGCGACAAGTTCAAAAGTTCGGGGACTTACCACATGATACACTAGTAACAATACTGAAACATTTCATTGAATTTATGAAATTTCTATAAAATGTATATTCCTTTCATCTAATAAAAAAAATTATTGAATTTGTAAAACAATAAAAATACAAGAAAAAACAAGAAATTTATTTTAAATACAAATAATCCTTGAAAAATAAAATTCATAGCGTTTCATTTTTTTAATCCTTTAAATCTAGACTGCCAGGGAAGAATAGTGCAAGACAAAAAATGGTCAACATGAGAAGTCCACGGTCTGATTCCTGGAAGTGAGTTCCATCTTTACATATTTTCAATGTAGAGCTCTTACAGGTAATTATGAGTTCAAAACTTTGTTAACTAAGGGGAAAAAATTATTTAGTTTGTACTAAAAAAATCAATAAAAGGTCTCTCCTACAAAATGTCATTTTGTGACTTTCTTCTTCCCTAGTAGCCTAGAAACATGCACAACTGTTACCCTTGTCAAATAAGACATAAGGTCAATACCAATTGTAACTGGAAGGTAATATTTGACATGAATAAATTAAATTGTGAATAAAAGTGGAATAAAATTGAAAACCTTAGTGCCAGCATGTACACAGCTATTTGATGTAGCTTTTATTAATTCTACCTCACAATTTCCTCCAAACATTCTTTCAACAATGCACATACACTGGCTCAAACTTTTCAAACTAGCGAAGCACATCTGCTCAAGCTCAACCACAACCATTTCAGTACTGGACAACAGATCTAGCAAGACGCTTTATAAATGCCATATATACCGGACTTACCTTCCATGCACTCGTTAACAGACTCGTAATCCGAGAAAGTCCTTGTTTCGGGTTTGGAACCGGGTTGGATCAACAAAATAGTGTGCGCCTGTAATTAGCAAGTACCGAATTAATTTCATTTATTTCATTTTTAATTCAATTCTATTTATGTGATCACCGAGACATCACTCTTAAATGTTGATACAAACTCTTACCATGTTGTTAATGTAAAGATGAACTCACAAGATTTTGCAGTCCTACGTTCACGATATTAGCAGCAATTAAGATTGCCACCAATCTCTGATCCCAACTAGAATACAAGTAATAAAGCACTGAAGCAAATGCTATCAAAGGTGCGAATGTTTGGAATTTCTACACACTCGAACATATTTATTTCTGTCAAATAAAACATTTGCTTTAAAACTTACCAAAACAAAACACTCGATGGACCTTCAAGCTGAACGAACGGGTGCAGGTAATGCTTGGCTATGGCAACCTAGGAATTCTTTGCCTTCAGGTATAAAGTACCTTTGCAAGTATCGTGTGTAAGCCCCGCTTGGGGCATTACTATCGTCCAAGATAACGAATGAAAGTGAAGAAGTAGAATGACGTCACAACGTTTGGCGGGAAAATGTTAGATGGCAAGACCTGATGCGCACTTCAATGTTTGCAAGAGCATTAGTACGTTTTTGGCACAGCCTACTAGACATCTAGTAGGCTGTGGATTTTGGCTGTATTACGCGCTGCCGAGATTTATATTTCTATTTGCTTCCTCTCCGTTTGTTTAGGCTCTGGCTGCACATCACGTTCATACATTTGATTAAAACTAGTGGTGCTACAGAGTGGCACAGACATTCCCGCATTTATTTATTTATTTATTTATTTATTTGTCAAAAAACAGTAAAAACTGTATATGACGTGTGGGGAAAGAAATTTATCTGCGCACATTTTCTTGAGGGCCAGAATTAAAAAAAAAAAAAAAAAAAAAAAGCAAAAATGAATTTAGAAAATAATTATTTTAGAAAATAAAGATATTTGAAAAATGTTTGTTCCCGAGTTATAGAAAATCAATTTTTAACTGTAAATGAACTACAAGCAAAAGGAGTGCTCAACAAAACGTGCGTACAGTGAAGCTACATTTACGTCCAGAAGCAAAACAAGGGGCCATCTCAGCATTTGCTCAATGTATCAGGGAAACTGGACAAAAACCTGATCGAGATGGGGGTCATTGACCCGGAAGCTGAAGTACATTACTTGTTACAGGCGTATTAAATATTTTTTTAAATGTATACAATGCAAACATAAACTAATTCATTATATATCTTTGTTTTGTTACATTAAACATTATTTTTCTTTTTCACGATCAGTATAGTCTCTAATTGTATAGAAACAGTTTTGCAGCAGAAAAGATTTTACTTTTAACTTAAATTTGTGTACCGACTTTAATTGTTTTTATGTCATCTGGCAATGCGTTGTAAAGTAACGTACATGTATTGTATGTTGATTTCTTGTACTGAGCTGTTGATACTGACACTTGATGCACGTGATTTCTACGGCGTGTGTTGTAATTATAAATATCAATATTGCATGAAAATATGTTCCCTCCGTTAAGTAGGTCATTTTTGACAAATATTACAGATTCGTAAATAAATAGACAAGGCAATGGTAGGATTCCCAGCTCAATGAAAAGAGGCTTGCAGGAATCACGTGGAAGGCATTTTTTCATTATTCGAATAATTTTCTTTTGCAATCTGAAGGTCTGAATACTACAGGATGAGCTTCCCCAGAATATTATGCCATATCTCAGGCGGGAATGCACATTTGCAAAATAAACGCAACGAGCTGCATGAAGGCTGACAGAATTTGAAAGAATTCTGAATGCATAGCATAATGAACTTAATTTAGTGTTTAATTCTGTTATATGTACATTCCATTTGAGGTTTGATTGAATTGAAAGACCTAAAAATTTTGTTGCCTCAACATCAGCTAATTGCATATTGTTCATTTTCAATGGAACATGCGATTTCCGATTTGAGATGCAAAAATGCATTGAAACAGTTTTTCTTTCGTTAACAATTAATTTGTTATTATTAAACCAATTTGAAACTTCTGAAATTGTACTATTTACTGCTTCTTTTTTGCAAAGAACATTCGTGTCATCAGCAAACAGAACCGTTCTTCCATTTTTAATAGACGAGGGCATATCGTTTACATATAACAGAAAGAGAATAGGACCTAAGATCGAACCTTGCGGGACCCCATGCACAATTGGCAAAGAATTGGAAATATAAGTATGTAATGTCCTTTCCTGCCAGTATGGTATTTCTACTCTTTGAGTCCGATGTTTAAGGTAAGAAGTTATCCAATCTAGGGCAATACCACGAATTCCATACGAAGGTAATTTTGAGAGCAAGATCTTATGGTCAATAACGTCAAAAGCTTTCGACAGATCTAAGAATATTCCAATGGGTACTTCATTTTGGTCTATTGATGAAGCAACATCTTTGAGAAAAGAAAAAATGGCAGTTTCCGTAGATTTTGATTTTCTAAAACCGTGTTGTGAGTCTGAAAACGCTCTGTTTTTCCTGAGAAATGTTTCCATTCGTAAGTAGAAAAGCCTTTCTAATATTTTTGAGAAAACTGACAAAAGAGAAATTGGCCGGTAATTTTGAATATCATTTTTGTTCCCTTTTTTAAAAAGTGGCTTAATTTTTGCTGTTTTGAAAATATCTGGAAATATTCCTGTACATAAAGAAGCATTGAAAATGTGAGTTAACGGATGTATAAAGGCAGGTGCACAAGTTTTTAATAAACAATCCGGAAATTCATCTAAACCAGATGAATATTTATTTTTTAGTGTACTGACTATTCTGAGGATTTCGTTGGGAGAAGTTTCGGGAATAAACATCGTATCTGAAATTTTTGGGAAGTGTAAAATGTTGAATTTTGTGATTTTAGTCCCTTCGTGAGATCAGACGCAATTCTGGAAAAGTGTTTGTTGAAGAGATTGGCAACTTTTTCCGGATTACTCGTTTCTCTTTCATTATCCTTTAAAATAACGTTCTCTACAAGGTATCGAGATGATGTGGTTGTATTTTTTACGATATCCCACATTGCTTTAGTTTTGTTACTAGCGCTCAAAATGTCCTGACTATTTTTCATTATTTTTGCCTGAACTATTACTTTTCTTAAAATTCTTTTATATTCTCGGAAGTATATATGGAAACCGGGTGATACGTTATGATGTTTAGAAATAAAGTAAAGCGTACGTTTGTTTTTACACGATGTTCTAATTCCTTGTGTGATCCAAGTATTACTTTTGCTTGAAATGTTTAATTTTCTCTTTTTAATAGGAAAGCACGCGTTAAAATGAATTGAAAGCTTGGAGAAAAATAAATTACATTTTTCATTTGTGTCAACAGCGTTATAAACTTCGTCCCATGATTCCTTCATCAAGTAGTCCGTAAATAATTTTATATTAACTTTAGTGAATGCTCTGCACATGCGTGTATTATTTATCGTGTCAGTGTTTATGTTCCTAGTAATTGTAAGAATTTGTGCATCGTGGTCACTGTATCCTAGATTATTCGTTATTATTTCATATGTAGTTGTGGTTTTGTTAATTATAATTTGATCTAATGCTTTTTGTGATTTAAGCGTATTCCGTGTAGGTACATTCACTGTAATGTCTAAATTAAAAGAATGAAGTAAATTCAGAAACTTCTCTTTTTCGTGGGATTCGCTCAGAAAATCAATATTGAAATCTCCACATACAACAATGGATTTAAAAGAGAGTTTACTAATTTTGTTCAGAATTATCTCTAGATTTTCCAAGAAAGTGAAATAATCTGAAGCTCGCTTTGTTGGAGGTCTGTAAATGCAAAGTAAGATAATTTTGAGCGTAGTAAGATGTACTACTGTTGTTTCAAAAACTTTTTCAACTGCATATAAATTGAATTCTGACAAGAAGGTAGAATCAATATAATTTCTTATGTAAATACACGAACCTCCGTAAGCAGGGCCCTTATTTGATTCCTTCGCTCTGCAATACGATCCTGCAAGGTAAAAGCTAGGAATTTGGAGTGTGTTTATATCATTTTGAGACAACCAATGTTCTGTAAAGCAAAAAACATCTATTTGTCTTAGATCACATTGTAATGCTGCCTCGATAAATTCAATTTTATTTGAAAGAGATTGCACATTATGATGCATTATTCGAATCTTTTGCATGTACCTACACGGATGTTTTTCTGCTGCATCTGACTGTAGTTGCTATTTATTTATTTCATTAGTGCATTAGTTTTCATTTCATTACTGCATTAGTTTTCTATTTCTTTTAGTCTCGTTTAGCTATTCAGACTTGCCACATATTCTTGCCAGCTGCATTTTATCGCCGGCCAAAGTACATTTTTAAATATTTCCTTAATTTTTCAGTTTCCTACAAGTAGAATGAAAATATTATTTTAAGAATATTAAAGAACAGGAAATCCTCACCCTAAATGGCAATTTTCTTTTGAAAAAATTGAAGCCATTTTTAAGAACATGCCAAATTTGGAGCCATTTTAAGCACGACTGTAAATTCGAATTTTGAAGCTCTTTTTCACAGAAAATTTCGAAAAACTCCATTAGATGTCATTTCAAGTATCCCAACTCACAAATGCAGTAGTGTTTATAAATTGCTGGAAATGTACTACATACTATTAACGGTGTGAGAGATATTTAACAAAATAACATTTGCGTATTTTTTAAAAAAACAACAACAACAAATACTCCAAAATAAACTTTACGTCATATTAAAGAATGAAATTAGCATTATCCGCTCGAAAAGTTTGAAAAAAAAATGGAGACATTTATGAGAAAACTAGCTGACCCGGCAAACGTTTTGCCATTTAAATTATTCCTAGGATTATTTTAGTAGAAAAAAATGACTAACTTATTGTCAGTGTTTGAGGATGTGGTATATATGAGTTAAAGAGGCATGGAGAGCTGTGAACGATGATGGAATACAAAAATAACACAATACCAAACATTTATATTTTTAATTTATTGCAATTAATTTTTTGAAATGCTATACATTGCTAATTACAGTAATTTTACTAAAAAAACATATCAATTTCTCAAAGCAATAGTGGGTACAAAATTTTTTGTTACCCCATCTTTAGCTAACACAAATAAACTGGATGGTTTGCCCACTCGACAGCATGCCACATATAACTGACCGTGTGAAAAACATGGTGTGCTCAAAAATAAGCCACAAACAGACGTCGTTTGGCCTTGAGACTTATTGATAGTCATCGCAAATGCCAATCTTAACGGAAATTGAAAACGTTTAAATTGAATTGGCACATTTGTGGATTTAATAGGGATCCGGTGGCAGTAATATATTCTCACCTCAAAATTTGCCATTTGAAATGATGACGTTTCGACAAATTTTCGACGTTTTTCATTACAGCCCTGCCTATTAATCATAAATTATTTAAAAATACACCGAAATAGAAAAATGATAATTGTAAAATTACAATTAACGCCCAAACAATAAAAATAATGGCCGAAAACTGAAGTGAGTGAGAAACGGCTTATTGTGTGAGAGATCTCATCCCCACACCGTGCTGCTTACTGGGTCAGAAGCAATGTTGCCAGATGTGAAACTTCCGATTGCGAAGTTTTAAGTTCGAAAATGCGGATTTCTTCTAATGAATGCGGATTTACTAATATAATTAAAAAATAGGGAAAAACATCAATAATCCATATATCGACATAGAATTTCGTTTTATTAATTAAATTAATGCGATATTGTCTCACTATATTTGTTCTATGTTTGTTCTCACTATATATAATGTTCTCGATTCACCCAAGAAATTAAAAATATAAAATATCAGTATTTTCTTTATAAATGTACTTTCAATATGTTTTAAATCTCAGTTTTATATGAAGCCGAGTAACGTCATTTCAACATTTTTAATTTCAATATCCCGCGAAGTGCATCATTTCTCCGGCTTGAATAATCGCAGTAAGAATCAGAACGAATCCGTATTCTTATTTGGCGTATTCGAAAACGACTAACCAATATGTTGTCACGTATTTGTCCTCAGAATCTAACAGTAAGACAAAAAAGGACGGGGTTCACGACAACACCTTGATGCTTTGTCATTAATTTTCGAATACGACAATTGGATAAAGCCCTAATGATTGTTAGATGCAAAAATGCAAAAAGAACAAATTTCATTTCAAGGAAAAAATTCTCTCTTCAACTTTATAATGTATACTTCGGTTTTTCTTTCTTGGGGCGTGGGGTTGTGTCATCAAAATGGAATATCTCATGGTATTTCGCGTCGTTCTCGTTTGTGCAGCTAGAAGTCGCATGATCGCGACTTTATCGAGCAGTTTTGAGGATCATGCGACTCCTAGCGGCACAACCGAGATCGACGCGAAATACTATGAGATATTCCATTTTGATGACACCCTCCCCCACGCGCCAGGAAAGAAACACCGAAGTATAGCAAGAGGCCGAATTCAAACTTCTGTAATTTTCAAAAATTCATAGTTGATCGTTAAAATCGGACACCTTTATAAGTATTACACTATATTTTTACAAGAAATTTAAAGGCCGATATACACGGTACAGTTTTCGTGCAGATTCTTCATGCAGTCCAGACTTTTCGCTTTCTGCATGAAAAAAATTATGAACATGTTTTTTTGCCTGACAATTTTTCGTGTAGAAAGCAAGTTTGACTCCAGCGCCTCTAGCGGCAGAATCGTTCACTAATGGTAATCGGCCATGTCGATTTTGTGGTTAGGTGGGTCAATGTCAATGATGTGTGTGTGTGTGTATATATGTGTGTGTATGTATGTATGTATATATATATATATATATATATATATATATATATCTATATATAGGTCAATGATGTATTTATATACTTCATTGATCAATGTGCGATTGTATGAAGTGACATATTGTGATAAACTACCCCTTTCCCTATTCCTACCTTCCTATTTTTATTATATATGCTCCTCATTGTTAATTAATACTAAATCAAAATCACAGCTAGAACGCCAAGCACAGAAATAGCACTACTGAAAGTACTCGGACAGCGCATTTCAGTTATTTCCCGGTAACCCCCTAGCGGCGGCTTGAGGAGATTCATGCCGAAAGCTGGTCCGGTATAGAGCGTGCATGCTCGACTTTTTGGCTTTCATACTTACAGTTGGAGATCTTGACGTTTCTGTAAAGAAATTGTACGAGAATCTGCACGAAAACTGTACCGTGTATATCGGCCTTTAAGAAAAAAATTGGAGACGTTTTTGAGAAAATTTTGAGAACGTCTTCATATAATGTACCCCCAAATTTTGAAGAAAGTTTTTCAAATCCCAAAGATTCGACTAGAGCCAGATTGACAGGGGTTTCTTCAATTTGGAAAAAATCCTACGAGTGGTTTAAGCGCTAGTGCTGTTCACACAAGGACGGACGGACGTTTTGCTTTCAATTGGTTTTTCGGTAACAAGGACGCACAAAACAGGCATTCTGGCTACACCACGTGTCCCCCCTTAATTTAACAACTGAATTTATGCATTTTTTTTCGTTAACAGGGCCCGGCAATGAATTTTTTTTCTGTCGAAAATTCGCCGTTTTTTTCGCGCAGCATTACATAACTTTCCTATACTACGTAAATTACTCCGTATATACGTATGAATATATGGGAAAGTAAAAACAATTGTATCTTCATAATTGTAGTTGTAGGAAGAGGCCGAAATTTCTTAATGTTGGCAAAGTCAGATATTTCAACAAACATAAAACCTACACCATTCTCTTAAGCTTCCTTTATGCTATCTAGGGCCGGTTTCACCAACAGTCGAGTAAAGTTAGTAGTAGTTGCGTACTCTCGATTACTACAATAACATTGGAGAGTACGCATTACTCTACGACAGTTACTTTCGAGTAAAATGTAAGCGTTTCACCACGCTTCTGGGGGGTTATTTTACTCTAGAGCAGTCGCGGCTCGTGGTTTTATAAACGGGGAAGGCTGCAAAAGCATTGCATTGCATTGCATTGCCTGTTTTGTATTTCTATTAATAAATCTGATACAGACTTAAGCGAGTAGCGCTCCTACCGCGTATCGGGAAAATTAGTTAAAGCGCAATGCTAGCCGCTGATCTGCATAGTAATGCCATCTGGTGAGCACGCCCTTCTTCAGATCCTAGACCCGACCCCCCCACCCTTGAAGGCTGCCTGTCCGCAGCCTTTCGTCCGCCAGTAAGCCTGTGCAGTGAATGCATGACGTCATGCCTCCTCGTTTTACACAGGCCTTATGGCTGAATGAAGTGGGAGCCCAACAATTCTCTCTTCCCTGTCAACAGCTTCAAATGCGTTACGGACGGCCGTTAACGAACCGACAAAGAAAAAGTTTGATATGATTGTTACATCATACATCTCAGAAATCCATTATTAATAAATAAATACATGTTTAAACATATTTTTAAATTTCTTTTGAGAGCGATTTCTCTAGGAGAGGCTCCGCCTTACAGCCTTTAATGACGAACCGCGCCTGCTCTAGAGTACATACTCTCCTGTTTACTCCGCGAACCCGCTGAACGCGCAATTTTTCATACACAGCAGAGAGCGGTTCTAGAGTGGAGCCAGAGTGATGCTGAGAACCAGTGGGGACCAACGGGAACCTCTGGTTATCTTCGTTCATTTTTCAGTTTGTAAGTTCTTGGCGGCGGCGTGTTAGGTCATGTTGGGTTAGGTTATAGTCTTGTGTAGTGTTTTGGCAATTCGAGTTAGCGTAGCTTATTTCTTATTTTTGTATCTTTATTTCTTAATATTTCTTAGTCCAATTTTTCGAATATATATCATTACAAGTTAGTATGCAAACGTCTAGTTTTTCATTTGTTGCTAATCTGGCGCTTTTAAAAATTTTATTATTTATTTTGTTTGTTTTGTTCTTAAAATTTATTAATCTTTCAACTAATCATATTTAAAATGTTGAAAAGGGATTCTGGAACTCAAGAAAACGTGCGCAGATGATCTCCCCTAGACGCCAAAATTTTACTGTGTTTTTTTAAAACTTAATAAATAAGTACTTGTAGTCCTTTCCTTTTGTCATCGTATATTTACTACCTTTATTTCGTATCCACATCGGTAAAAAGAAATTTACAAAGTCCTCCACAGTTTATATTGTACCTGATAAAGTTAACATTGTACTTCACAAATAAAATGTTTTGTTACACTGTTTAAATGCTCTTAATAGAAATTCTGTTTTGATCTTGACTCTGAACTGATTGCCTATAATCGTAAGTTACCTACAATTCAGAAAATATAGTTTATGAAATTATTCTATTTCTTGTATTTATTTTTTGATTTTTTTGTTTTTGTAATTAGTATGCAAATTATTCGTTTTTTTCTATAAATAAATGTCTTTATTTGTGGCGAGGCTCAGGCCATTTAGCCTGTTCTTCCGCCTAACCACTTTCAAAATTGTATTACATTAGTGCATACTAGAAGGAGGTCATTCAATGAAAAATACATACGCAATTTGAGTGAAAGTTTTCTCACATAGAAGACAGGAATGAAAGCGAGAGAGAAAGGAGTTGGTGGAGGAGGAATGCTGTCACAGCATTTGTATGTTTAAAGTTATCAATTTCGAGTTAGGAATGTAATTTAAGAATTGATCCCAAATATATAAAGTTAAACACTACGAGATTTTACTCAAAATTTAGAGAAATTATCTTTCTGTGACTAGGCAAGTTACATATTGAAGTGGATTTGATAGAGATTGTTTAAATCGGTGAAGTATTAATATGTACTTCTAATTGTTTCAAAGAGGTTTTAGTAGAAGCTATGATTGCGTACGTATTTCTGAAATACTCCTAAATGAAAACTAGAAAGGGAGGGAGTCTCGTCAGCATACAAGCGAAAACACATCAAGTCAAAAGTTCATCTTCTATATAGAAGAGCTGATGATTTAGCCAAACATAACCACGTGACAAAATCTCCACCGTCATAATTAGAATTATTCTTCATTCATACTACCTATGTGTTAAATTTCATCTGAATCTGAGATGGTGATGTAAAATGACTGTGTTGATTTAATATGGAATGACCCGTACGTATACAGGAAAGTAAAAATTATCTTCAATAATTTAGTGTTATACTGGGATTCTTCCATAGCTGCCTCTCAAGGCCCATTTTCACAATGGAATGAAGAGTGTTTCAAAATGAATAGCGGGGATTAGCGATTTATAGTATTTATTACATTAATCTTACATCTATGAATGATGCATCAAACGAAAGAGCAACTCAGTTTTACATTAAAGTCTGCTAGTGCTCAATGTGAGCACTCTTCGTCACACGACACGCGTCAAGACGATGTACAAGTTCCTCCCACATGTTGGTCAGCGTCTCTCGAGTAATTGTTGCAAAAAAAGCTGTTTCAATCCTGTTTTTTAATTCGGGAAGGTCAAGCTGGTAGTGGAGGCAGATATACACGATCATTTATGAACCCTCAAAGATAGAAATCACACGGCGTACGATCGGGTGACTGTGGAGCCCATGGTAAACAAGCCCTATCATTAGGCCCCCCCTTGTGGCCAACACAGCGGTCGGGTACAGTGACATTCAACCAGTCGCGTACTTCGTTATGCCAGAGAGGAGGCACACCATTTTGCTAAAAAATTACGATCTCTGGTTCATCATCTTCCAACTGAGGGAAGAGCCGTAGCTATAGAGTATCAAGATAAAAATTAAGTACCAATTACAGTTGCTTCACTATAAAAGAAAGGCCCATAAACTTTCCGCCGAGATATGGCACAAAAACATTCGATTTAGAAGTCTCGTTGCTTTTGTACCATCGCGTGAGTATTTTCTGAGCCCCAGATCCGCACATTATGAGTGTTCACACGTCCACTAAGGTCGATTCATCACTTAAGACATGATCAAAAAAAATCTTCCTCGTCCTGCAACATGTCGTTAGCGAAGTTGGCACGTAAAACATGGTCTACAGGTTTTATAGCCTGTATAACTGCGGCATGCGGCGACCGAGAAAGACGTGGAATGTCGTGATAATATAGATTGGTGCACGGGAAGTGGTCTAAACGTTAGAGATGGAACAGCAAATCTGCACACACGCGAGTTTACTCAAATACTACAAAGGGATTCTGCGCAAGCAGTATGCGAGAAAGTAAAGATTAGAGATGCTTCTGGGAATTCCACGTGGTAGCATTTTTATGTTTATCTTCATTTGACAGCGTTGCCAGATTATTTTTCGTCCAAGTCGTGATTTTTAACAAATCTTGTTTGACAAAAGCGGGACAAATTAAAAAACCAATAATAATTAATATTTTAATTGTATCGAAATTGATACATTTATACAGATTTCAATCACAAATAACTTAATCAGTAGGTTATCAAACTTCAGCAGCTGATATTTTATAGGTATTTTCGTAATCAGAAGTCTTTGCGAATTAGTTAATTTGTTGGCAGCGTGAGAGCTCACGATCTCATGTGAAAGATTGTTTTGGAGTGGTAAACGATACCATTTAGTACACTCCACTCTTCCATAGTCGACGAAACACTTCATGCTCGTCTGACTTTACCTCGCACAGTCAGTTATAATCACGTGTTCATTTAATGTTGAATTTTGTTAACTGACGTTTTCGTAGTTAAAGTTTCTTCCGCCGACAAATCCAAACTGTCCAAAGAACTGTCTTCTTTGTTCATCTTCAAAACAAAGCGTGAAGGAATAGCCTCACAAAGTAAAGTACAGTTTAGTAGTTTAGAACACCCTACTCATGAAGTAGGGTGTTCCAATATACAATATGCGAAGCGAGCACACATTTCGTTAAAAAATTAACGCGTTGCGCTCTGCGATGGCGTCGACACCGCTAGCTCGGCGACACATTATGCAACGCGAAGACCTATACTGCGATTTTTGTAGGAAGAGCTCTCAAGATAACTCAAATCCCATCTTCGCGATGGAATATGTCACGGCATTTCGCGTCTTTTCTCGGTCTTGCCGGTAGAAGTCGCATGATCGCAAGCACTGCTTCATACGGTCGCGATCGTGCGAAATCTAGCGGAACGACTGTGAATGATACGAAATGCCGTGACATATTCCATCGCGAAGATGGGATTTGAGTTATCTTGAGAGCTCTTCCTACAAAAATCGCAGTATACACACCCGACGATCCGTCTCACCCGCTTCTGTGGCCGAGATTTCATTCGCGTTTTTTACTTTCTCGTATACGTACGTAAGTATATACGGAGTAATATACGTAGTATAGGGAAAGTTATGTAACGCGGCGGAATATCGATTTCGAGATTTCAATGGAAATACACGTTTTGGGGTCCCCTGATACCGAAAAAGTGGGTCTTTTCAAAACGTCCGTCTGTGAACAACACTAGCGCGTAAACCGTACGTAGGATTTCTTCCAAAATGGATAGTCTCCGGTCGATCTGCGTCCACTAAAGGCGCCTCGATTTTGAAAAACTTTCTTCACAATTTGAGGGTACTTTACATGAAGTCCCCCGGACATTTTCAAAATTTTCTCAAAACAGTTCCAAATTTCTTGTAAGAATTGAGTAAAATACATTTATTAAGGTGACATAGGTCCCATTTTCACGGTTAACTCTGAATTTCCGAAAATTACCAAAGTTTGGAATTTTTTCGGCGTCTTCCTAGAACTACAAAATTGAAGAAAGAGATTTTTCCTTCAAATAAAATTTGTTGTCCAACGAGTTCTTTCATTAAGGTCATGTAAATTTTTTTGAAAATTTAGTTTTTGCGCAATATTTGAAATTTTAAAAAATTACAAAAGGCTGATTTTCTTAAAAAAACGGCTCCAATTTTTTCTTCAAACTTTTTGCAGGGATAGTACTAAATATGCTTTATGAGATGACATTAACGCCATATTCCTCTATTCTTTTGTTTTTTCAAAAATTGCAAAAATGTAGTTTTACTTGTCTCTCACGTCGTTAATATTTACATTAGCGGCGATTTGTTCACATATTAATGAGTACATGTGCTTTAAATACTGTCAAATAAAGTTTCTCGAAAATTTAATAGTTTTTTTGTGAAAATTAGCTCAAAATCGCGCATTTTCAGAAACGCTCAACGCCATTTCCTCAAAAATGGTTTCAAATTTTTTGTTCAAACTTTTCGAATGGATAGTGCTAATTCCACTTTTTAATATGGCATAAAAGTTAATTTAGGGGTATTATTTTGTTTTTTCAAAAAATTATTTTAATGCAATTTTTTTTTAAAGTTCTCATATGGCTAAAATGCAATTTCCACCTTTTTGTAAACACTATTGAATTTGCGAGTGTGTTTCAAATGAAGTTATTTGAAAATTCAAAAATTTTCTGTAAAAAAGAGCTTTAAATTTCGCATTTACAGTAGCGCTAAACACCATTTTCTTGAAAACTACTCAAAATTTTTCAATGAAAATTGCCATTTAGGGCAAGGTTTAAGCGTTTTTAATATTCTTAAAATAATAGTTTTGTTCTACTATAGGGAAACCGAAAAATTAATAGTGTCAAAACAAAAAAGTAGTTTGGGCGGCGATAGATGGCAGCTGTCAAGAGTATTGGCAAGTCCAAATAGCTAGCCGAGACCAAAAAAAACAAACCAGAAAACTAATACAGGAAAGTCTGTGCCATTCTGTAGCTCCACTAATTTTCTTGTATTTTTTTGCATTGGGCACTTCAAATCGAACGATTTTACAAAAGAGTGATTTGGGCTGTACCGCGCGGGACATTCACTTTTAGTCCTAAAAAAGCGGGACGTCCCTTCAAAAGCGGCATGTCTGGCAACACAGTCATATGATGAAAAAAGGCTTACTAAACATACTAAGAAAACCTTCACACCACACATTTAAAAATATGGTTGTTACACAATCAACTGTTTTAAGTATAGCTATCAGTAACTTACTTCCATACCAAGAGACAAGTTGTATTTCAAGGGAGAAAATTTTGAACAGCTTTTGCTAGTACACACCAGCAATAATTTAAAGTTGTGCCAAAGAATAACAAGTGTTACAATAGTTTGGGAAGATCCAAATCGCATAATTCGATTGTTTTCATTGTTTTTTCTGACAATTTGTTAATTTTAAACAAATGTATTATTTTTTTCTTTCATACTGATTAACAATTTACATACACCTGAAGCATATATGCTTCTAAAATGAAAATTTTTGGAAATCAACATTGACGAGCTTATTGCAGGTCACCCATTTGAAATTCAAAGATTTCATTAAGACAAAATATATTCTTAAAATAGTATTTTAGAGCTCATTTTCAAAGTTTCGTAGTTTCCTCCTTAGTGCATATGTTTCCTTATCCTTTCAGTTTCATACCTAGAAGCAAACCTAATGATGAAGTTTGCATTAAAAGTATCACCCCCAGGGGCGGTTCTTTATAAGGTTCACAGGTTCACACAACACCTGAAAAAAATGAACAAAATAGAATATTCACTTCGCTATTACAATCTCATTAATAGTATGACTTTTTTCTGCTCCTCTTTTTATAATTTTCATAACACCATTTACATAGATGAAACCGATGTAGCTACATCGCTGTTGATGTTTTCAAAACAACATCTCTCGGACCTCGTTCCATAAGGACCATTGGGTACCACATGACTTCGCATCTGTGTTTTCATTGGGAGCTTTCAACTGACCATTTTCACACTTACACAGCGAACTCAGCTTGGCGCAGCACTATCAGGCTATCACAACACCAAACTCCAAGACGAAGTCTCTGACGCACTTTCGGTAAACAGTGTCCCCGAAACGATACTCCGAAATGCAAGTTTTGGATCTGACGTGGCAGTTTCTCAGCAAGGATAATTTTTCGTTCTTAAACAATATTAATAATTGCGTCCCTTAATCGATCGAGAAGTACTGGAGAGACGCCAAATGACCATTGCTTTTGCAACACCTTTAAAATTTAACTCGCCCACCGTTACTTATCACCTCTCCTTCACTCGAAAGGTGGCAGTTTCGGACAATTCACACATACACCACATTTGTGCTGAAGCAGTTAGGTGGTCTACATCTTTGTATTTGATTTGCTCAAAACCTTGAATAGTAACTTTGCGCTGGTTCCACTGCATTTTGAAAGTCGATTGTACGAAACAAAGATTCATCAATTTTAATTTTGGTTGTGTGACAGAAGAGAAAAGGGATGTAAAATGACAGACACTAGTAGTAAAGTGAAATTTATTTTTAAGGTGTGTAATCTGAGTAGAACAAATATATGTATTTTATTATAGGAATCTCGTTTCCAGAAACAGAGTAGAATGTTAACAGTTATGTAAGAAAAACAAAAAAATTAGCACATCACTTCCTTGCAAAATGAGGTCAACACAGTATCAGACAGCTAAGCACAAAAATGTTCTTTTGCATTAGATATAAATTAATCTAACTCTCCACTTTCATAAGCATTCTTGTAAGATTTGCCATCTTTTCTTTCTGGATCTAAACGGATCATGTCATCAATGCGCAAGATAGTAATGGCTGCTTCAGTAGCAAACTTAAGTGATTTGATTTTAGAAATTGCTGGCTCCAGAACACCAGCTTTCCTGTTATCACATACAGTGCCTTCATAGAGATCCAAACCAACCCTGAAAATAAAAACACATAACTGAAACAATGAAGATTAATATTTAAAAAATTTAAATATGATTGACATTTATAATATGTTAAGAATTTTCATTAAAACTGCTGTTTTGGACAGACAGAAAATTATCTACTTAACTAATGAATAGTTTTTTTGTTGTAAAGTTCCAATCATAATTTTTCCAAAAAAAGTACAATTTTAAAAATTTATTAAAACAAATGGGTAATTACTAGAGTGTGATTTTTCTATCTTTGCCTCTCAAGCCCCTATGGTCATAATGAAATATCACACAGCATTTTGCGTCTTTCTCGGTCGTGCCGGTAGAAGTTGCATGTTCACAAGCACTGCTTCATAAGATCGTGATCATGCAATACCTCGTGGCATGACTGAGAAAGACACGAAATACCTTGACATATTCCATCTTGAAGATGGGCCTTGAGAGTAAAGTTAGAAAAATCACAGTATAGGCTCATCTAGTAATAGCATGAAACACTACACTAACAGTAATGGGTAAAATAAAAACAATTTTATCAACCTTCCAGCACGCGAGCGTAAAATTTTCTCACCAGCAGGGATGTGCTGCAAATTTTACATTATTCAATGACTCTTGAATAGAACAAGAAGAAAAGAAAGAAAAAATAACAAAAAGAAATTTGAGAACAATGCAATATAAGGTCACGTTTTAATATCTATGAATGCAACCTTAGTGTCAGACAATCTTAGAAATATAATAATTTCCGATTGCAAAGTGTTTTTGCATTATCTGTGTCGTCTCAAACAGAGTCGTACATTCGCTATATTATGATCATGATTTCGAAACTGCTCTGTAACACCATTCTGGGCATTAATATTTACAAACATATACGTTGATGAACATTCATATTTAGTATGCGAAAGCTTTTGTTCCGATCCTGTATAGTGCTGACACTCGTCTGCGTTTTCAATACTCCAGTCACAATCAGGCAGTTCATGAAGAACCTTCTGAATTTCATTTACACGAATTCTTTCTCTGGACATTTTACACAAAATTTCAATTAGGCCAAATTAAAACACAATTTTAGAACAGTAGGCACGCAGCATAAAGTTTACAGCACTATCCACTTATCCCCAATAGAACGATACAAAAACAATATCATGTGCAAGCTAAACAGTGACTGCAGGAATGCATTACTTAAGATATCCGCAAGGTACACCAAGAACACAGAAGTCTTTGCCAACAATGAGTCGACAGCAAATCCAAAAAATCTGCTATTGTCTCTCAATTTACACAAGAGAACCCGCAGGAAGGTTAAACAAAATTTCGTATGAAATCTATTAACTCACCACTTAAGCTGGGCATGTTCCACTTTGGTCTGGCTTGAGTTGTGATAAGCTCGTAACTTCGAAACTAAATCTGTTGCATCCTGAGCTGCATTCACGGCCAAAGTTTTGGGAATAACTAATAGGGAACGTGCAAACTCTGCAATTGCTAACTGCTCTCTAGAACTCTGGAAGAAGAAAAAACAAACATTAACATAATATAAAGGGAGTATGAAATTAATCTTGACAAACTCTACTTACTAAAATTGTTCTAAAAATGTAATTTAAGCTTTAAGAGAGATAATGGCACATGACTAAATTATAAACTTAAAATAACGTGTCCATTTTAGCTGTCCATTTTTTGTGCAAGATGATCTTTTGCCAAATTGTCTTCTTAGTATCACATTTGTCTTAATTCCCCCAAATTTTTTTGGTTTAAGATGAAACATTTGCCAAATTTTCAATTGGTAACCTTGGCGCTTCATTGAAAAAATTTTTACAACAAAAATTGGTGTGAATAATTTGGCAATGAAAAATAATGGAATTTATCAATCTTTCTTACATTTGTGTTCACATTGTTTAAAATTTGATGCCTAACATCTAATAAACCATTATAAGATCTCTGTCACAAATTCACTCTCAGTTCATGAATTTTTGACTTAAGATATGCTCGAGACCCTTAACTGGTATGATGTATGATTATCGCGTAATCATGTCCATATCAAGAAGTGCTTGTGATCGTGCGACAACTAGTGGCAGGACTGAGAAAGAAGTGAAATACCACGATATATTCCATTATTAAGACAGGGCTTGAGGGGCAAAGTTATAAAATTGCTGTATATTTTTGTTCATTTCATCATTTTCAAGACCAACTACAATGTATATTTTTTTCTGAATTTGTGAGTACAAATGCTCATCATTGATTCTGACCCTTTTGGGAACCCCTACTTTAAACTTATCACAGAACAATAATGCATTACCTGAATTTGGTTTACCGCAAATATAAATAATCATAGAAATCATTGCGAACTCTTATGCGCTGGATGCAAGTGAAATTTGAGAAATTTAATTTTCATGATATTTGAAGAGTTTTTATTGTTTCAAAATATTACTTAACTACTCTGGATAACTAGAATAAAACAATATTTACCAGGGATGTTGCGAAGTTCTCAAGATAGATAGACAAAGCTGCTTCGACAGCCCCACCTCCGGCCACAACTGATTTGCTTTCGAGGACACGTTTCACCACACACAGAGCATCATGAACTGATCGCTCCATTTCATCACAATAAAAATCGTTGGGTCCACGAAGAATGATGGAACTGGCAGTTCGAGCCTTCGGTCTAAAAATAAAAATACAAGAGGCATTATTGCATTTTGTCATTTAATGAAATATGGAGAGCTAAAAACTTAAACGAGAGAAAAAGAAATATGGATGTGGAGGCAAAGAAAAATTATAGATGCCCAAGATCACCTAACAGATGTTTACATCCCCTCGCACATAACATGAGAAAACGTATGACATTTGTTCACAGGGGTATTAGTAAAATGAAGTAGACGCACCAAACATGTTTTAGTATGATCGAAGTTTTGTAATGAGACTTTTGAGGACTGACTCTGTTTTTAACTGTTAAATCATTTATGATATTGATTTCATGTTCCAGCTTTTCCTAGATTTAAAAACTTTACCCTTGTACCATGCCTAGGGTCTTTGGATCCCAGCATCATTAATTTGTTAATATTTTTCTGAATATTTGCAGAATAATTTCAGTCTTCTATAGAACATCGAAGCATTTGATTGCAGTACAGTGCTTATGGAGGACAGTGTTGCCGCTTACACGCAACACTCACAATGCTGGATACTCAATTGACATGGAATGTCGCAGCTGCCCACGACCGCTCACCATCCTCTATCAATTTCTTGCATATGACGAGGCTCATGTACATGGAAGTTGCCGCAGCACAGCTCGTCATCCTCAAACATCGAGAGATAAGAGCTGTCTCATGCCTCTGGAGGTCAGGCGAGAAACATCCCGTTCTTACCGCTGGGTTGAAAAAATCCCAGGGAAAATTGTTTCCACTTTATTACTTATAACTGAAACAACAGTAGCAAACCAAGTCCAACTCCTGGTGAAAAAGATTGTTTATCCTTCAAACACTAATGGGACTTGAAATGCTGTTTCATAAGACACAGATATCAAGATCAATGTTACTAATTTTCAGTCTCAAGTCATTTTACACATCCAGTTTATTCACATATTTATTCTTATGTAAAATAAAGGGGAAACGCCAATTCATAATGGCGAGATAAAGATGGACGCTATCAAATACTGTAACGGACAATGCCTAATGTTCTTTCCGAACATTCAGCTACAAATATGCCACATCTTTGCATCTGAAAACACATTATAAGACATACTGATTGAATGACTTTCAAATTAACATTGTTAATTGTGGAGTACTCATGCAAATCATATGTCCATCTATTCAGATTTTTCAGAAACAGCGCAAAACTTATTGTTAACAAGTTATCGCCTTTTCAAGCAATGTAATATGCTCAGCTGCTTACTAGTATTGTTACAAAAGTCTACGAATACTGCTATCAAATGAGTTATTTATAATTAAGATGATATTAGAGGTTAAAAGTTAGACATTTTTGCTTGGAAAATTTTGACATGCTTTGGCTGAAGCACCAGAGAACATGTTGGCTTTTGCATAAAATAGGACTACTACTATCACATTTGATTGGGTTTGTTTTACTGCAGTTTATATGCAAATATTTTATTTCTCCTAACAGACTATTTCTCCTACAATTTCTGTAGCTAATGTAACCATTTTTTGAGCTCTAAAGAATTTACAAAGAACAAATTTTTTCCCACGATGGACATAGTTGCTTTTGCATGAATGCTCCTCAATTGTAAAATTTTTAATTCATTTTTTAGATACATTTATTTGTATATCACTTTCTGTAATAAGTGAAATTCAAAAATAAATTCCCATTATAATAATTATAAAATAACATTGAATTAATATAATTAATACAACAAACAATGAAACATAGCTTCAAAAACATGTCCATGAGAATCATGCTCTCACGAAACTAACTACAGGATGCCATTATGCGTGACGTGTCTGTACTAAATGACTGACTGAATAGAAATACTTATGAAGATATTGCTTATATCCTTAGTTTTATTCATGCACTGCAAATAAAGTTCCATTTTCACTAAGGATATAAGCATTATCTTCATAAGTATTTCTATTCAGTCAGTCATTTAGAACATTATAAACAAGAGCTAAACTCCAACACCGTGAGACCAATCTTCATGAAAGTTGGCACTTGTACATGCTTTTTCACCGAGAAGGTTTATGTACTGTCTCTTGTCACTCACTCACTGCCTGGCGCTGTAGAACAAAACTAAATATTCAAGTCAAATGCAACCCTCAACACACTCAACAGCATTTTGAATCTATATCGTTAAATAACTCCTAAATGAGGCGTTCTATAGCCTTAAAAACTAAAATTTTCAAAGAAACGTTTTCCACACAGGATGAAATCTTCTTGAACATTCTTTTATGTTTTTGCTGGTCCGGCGCTTCCCGAAATTACTTCAGCTGCTCAGAGATGTGCAGAAGCTGCAATTAAATGTGAATGAGGACAGAGAGCGCCAGAGACAGACAGACTGACAGGGCGTGGGTGGGAGGGAGAGACACAGTGAGAGGGTGATGGGAGAGAAAATACTGAGTTGAAGGGCAGAACAACATCTGCCAGGTTTTTCCTAGTTATAAATAAACATCATGTGAATGAAATGACTATTATTTGTACTTACCCTTTGATCAAGATGAGTTCATCATCACAGACAGTGTCTTGAACTACTTCTGCTGCTTCACCAATAAAACTGATATCAAAACTCTCCTCACCTAAAGAACATAAAAGTTTCCAACTTTAGTAATAACAAAGAAGCAATATTAAATAAAGAGAATAAGAGAATTGCATACCTTCTAAATTTGAAAGTGAAGTAACGTAAGCAGCTCCTGTAGCTTTGGCAATCCTCTTTAAGTCTGCTTTCTTTACTCGCCTAACAGCCATTGCACCAGCCTCAACGAAATACTGAGAAAAACAGAAGAAAATGTTATTTTCAAAACAAGAAGGGTTATGTAGTGTTGAGCAAACATGATGCTTTCTTATAAAGAGAATTTCATTGATGCTACATATCATTTTTACTTTCTTGAATACATATGTACATATTAAGTTATATACGTAATACCGGGTCTTTATCTAATCTTGCAACCCAGTTCTGGAAACACCACCTCTTGTTTCGGAACTCCCAGTTTTATAGTGCTATTTGAGCATCATTTACTAGTGCCAAGAACTCAACTTTTAACATGCTTTGTGAACTCTGAAAGCAACTGCTTCTACTATGAGCTGTCTAGAAAAACTGCTTTACAGTACAGGAAACCATTTTCTATCACAACATATGATGTGGACGAATATGAAATACAAGTATTAGTCGAAAACTTTATACATTCTTTTAAACTTCCTAACACATACGAACAAATAGCTTCTGGCTTTGACCATATCTATTCATATATTTAATTGAACTAAAATAATCAAAGGAATAGTATCTACAAAAATTCAACTTATCACACAAGTGGTAAAAGTGACATATTATTTTGCAAATAAGAAAAGTTGCATCACAAGGCCAATACACATCCCTTAAGTGCATGCAATTTTACTTAAAAGTCAACAGTAGCTGATGCAGTTATACGGAAGTATTTTGATTTCTTTGTTGCCTATGTGAACATTTGATTGTATTACCTTTGGTACAATGTGAATGCCCTAAAAGTAACCACTTTTATGCGAGGCTGTCTAAAAATGCTGTTTTACCAAACAACAATATAAATTTATCTAAACATTACTTTACCTTCAAGCACAAATCATCAATTCCACCAGAACATAGAATAACATTAGCACCAGAAGCTAATATTTTATGTATCTTCTCCTTTGTAATATCTATTTCACGTTGTCTGATTCCATCAAGCTTCTCAGGATCAGTTACCAGGACCTAGAAAAAACAATCAATTTTGGTCATATCAGCAAAACCCCATTGAAAGAGAATCCTGCTTATAGGAGACAATTCTGTCCCAAGGTCAGTTGTATGCAGTGGCGTAGCCTGAGTTTTGGCTTAAGGTATGTAACTCGAGAAATGAGAAAATAACGTACTCCATGTACTTCATGCACCTCACGTACTTCATGTAGTTTACTGGTTGAAAGTTGGAAAAAGTTGACTTAAGTTCACGACCTAACAAAATATAAATGTGTTCTCATACTTTAATAATAAGAGCACTATCAAACCCAAAACCATTTTCAAAATTGTCCAATTCATATCATTTCGAACCCTTTAGAATTGGCATAATTTATAAAATGAAAAGTAATGATCTACAATAAAAATATAATACGAAAGAGAAAATCAATCAATTTACAGACACGTAATGAAAAACAGGTGACAGTTGTCCATTGCTGCTTACATCAAGAGTTTCATCTAGTATCGAGGGGACAAAAGAGGCTTTAGAAAATTCATTTTTAATTTCATGGGACATTACCATGCTCACACTTAAAATCCAATTGATTTGAATTTCTGTCGAGATTGCATGAAACACTGGAATTTTCCATATAATCCTTGTCAGTTTTATCATATTTCATTATTACACTTATATATTCCACGAAATTTTCTCTATTTGATGATCCCCTATTTTCATTATGGCTAGAAAATACAAGCCCTTGTCTCCCAAAAAAGCATACAACTTGAATTAAGTGTGACAGAATTTCCCCATTTTCCCTTATCAGTGTTGTATTGCTCAACATAGCCTGCGTTGGCTGTTTAAATAAAATTATATCCTCTCATATTTTTTTAAATATTTTTAACGTATTATAATTTGTCCACGGAACAAAAATACGACTTCATAATTAAGTAGGCAGTTTGGATCGCGTTGTACTCGCCATTCCAGGGCACAGATGTGTATTGCACAGTCACATACCCTCGTGCATTCAACCAGCACAATCCCTAACCTAAATTGGCTACAAATATATAGTTGCTAAATGCATTAAAACACGGTAATAATACGACAATGTTCATTAATTAATCTCGTGCTCTTCCAAACACCGAAGAGAACAATAAAGTTTCATAAAACGACCGGTTTTTCGTGGGCACCTTGGATGTAATGGGTCATTGTGCATCTGATTCACAGCGCAGGCACGGCGGCATTTCAGACAGATTCGTTCATCCTTGTGAAGAATCGAATTCTCAACGGCGCGATATTTGAAATATAATGAAATATTTTGTTGTAGAAAAAGAAAATTACAAATGGACAATTTTTAATTGTTCATCCTTGTGAAGAATCGAATTCTCAACAGCACTATGTTTGAAATATAATGAAATATTTTGTAGTAGAAAAAGAATATAACAAATGGATAATTTTTAATCATTTTAAAATAAAAATAGCTGATATTGTCAGGGTATGTAACACATCATCCACATCCATGGACGCTACGCCCCTGGTTGTATGCAAACAATGCATTTATTTCCTGCATTTAAGAGAATCCGTTTTAGGAGATTCCAGCCTATTGTGAACAAGATTCAATTTCCTCGCTATGTGATTCTTTCACTTGTAAGAGACAAAGCACTGAATTTTCCTCCAGTGACTCAGGAATTTCAGCACAATAAAGGTTGGGAGCACACACATAAAATTGACTGCATCAGGATTTCGCAACACCAGTTCCACCAGGGGGGAAGTTCTCTTGAACACTCATCCTATTAGCTTAGAGTCTTTTGGCAACAAGAAGTCACTGCAGTACCTACAAGTTTCCCGTTGTTTTTAGTGCTGTGGAGCTTTTTTCGGCCACATGTTTACAGAATTTTATTTTACTTCGGTGCTTTCAATCAGTTTGATAGTTAAGTGGACAACCTTGCATAGTCATACATTAGTACGTGTGTCACTCGAAAAAAATATCAAGAAGAGAGAGGAAATCCTGCATGTCATTGGGAACTGATGAAAATTCAATTGTCACCATTCACAGAAATGGAAACGATTCATTTGGAATGGTTTCAACAGTGCCGAGCTGTAGGTGCCTCTGTTGATGGGAACATTTTGTGGGAAACGGCAGAAGTTATGTGAAGTAAGAATAATAACAGGTATTATCTCTTCTATCTTACAACAGGATTTCGTTGTACATTGAAACTTAAAAGATCTGGCTAAACGCACTCTGGTATCAAGTAATATATGTTTTTTCTCAAGTTTAAAATTGTGTACAAATCAATTCCCAAATAAACTTTTGAATACAAGCTCTCTTTTTTTTATATAACCAAATACAAAAAACAAAGCATAGTCCTTTTGCCAAACTTCCAGAGTTCTAGTGAATGGACGCATGTGCAGCATCACTTCTGGGATTGCTAAAGCCAAATTATGCAAGTGTGTGTTTCTGAAACTGCCTCCACAGTTTAATGAATGAAGTACTAACTCACCTGTACTCCTAATTTCATCTTAGTTTTCTGAAGAGAGAAATCCAAACATGCAATTTTTGCATTACTGATCTTTTTGGGCATTGCTGTAAAATTAAGAAAATG
Organism: Acheta domesticus; assembly: GCA_031308135.1. NCBI lineage: Eukaryota > Metazoa > Arthropoda > Insecta > Orthoptera > Gryllidae > Acheta > Acheta domesticus. The sequence continues at coordinate 368,331 of JAHLJT010004567.1, read as the reverse complement.
ATTATTCAAGAGATCAAAAGTACATAATTACACTGAACCACATGAAATAAGAGTTAAAAGGAAACCAATAAATAAAGAGTTTTAAAATAGCAATGTAAAGTACTCCTCCTTTCACTGGTTTCAAAGTGGGTAAAGGACTCAATTAACTGAATAATCAAGGTGTAATATACATGTAAAAAAAAAGAATTGAGCAATGAGATAGGGGTATCATGCTACCCGTTAATATATTTTAACATGACAGTGACATGTACAACTCCTCACTTTGTGCTTTCATTGTGAAGCAATGTAAATAGAATTGAAGAAGTGTTCTTCACACTTCCAAACAACAGATTACAAATAATGTTCTCTACTATTTTAATTATTAAAATTTATTTCTTACCTTGAGACGCAACAGTGCAATTTAGAGCATAACCTGGAATCAACAAACTTTCCCTAGCACTGCGACCGTGGGCTTTCAGAATATTCACAGCCTTGATGGGATACAAAAATCCACCCTTGCCATCTGATACTTTTACAGCTTGTGCAGCATCCACAACCATATTAGAAAAGAAATCTGCATCACTAATATAATTGTTAAGGAAACATGAACGCAATACACATCAATAAATAAAGAATTCACACATAATATAGTAGAAAATGTCAATTATTGAAAAAAGTCTGCAAAGCAATTGCTGTACTAATCAAATTAGTTATGCAATTTATATATGCATTTATACAAATTAATTTTTTATCAGAGGAATTAATTGTCACACTCAAAAAATTACAATTATGGCAAAGCCGAAATTCTTGACAAAGAAATTAAATTGTTGCAGATCCGTTTTGCATTTCCCCAAATTTATTCTTATAACCAGACATCGGATGTTAAGGCACTACAAACGTTAAAATGTTAGGCACCTGAAAAGGCATTAACATTTTTTAAATAGGTACCAAAACTACAATAAAAACATAAAATTGGGGGAAAAAGCACGAACTTATTTCACTGCACTTGCACCTACAATTAGCCAATACCAAAAAATAATATAACTTGAGAGAATAAAATAGGCATTTTCCTAAACATCCGATGTCTGCTTATAACAATGCTTTTAGTTTAATTGACAACTACACTTCAGTTTTTATAACTTGGCACATCTGCGCTTGTCTTCACAATGGAATATCTCATGGAATTTTCTTTCTCAGTCATTCCGCTAGATATTGCATGATCACAGCCATATCAAGCAGTGCAATGTGACTAGCAGCACGACCATGAACGATGCAAAATGCTGTGAGAAATTCCATTGTGATGACAGGCCCTGACATGCCATATTATCAAAATCAAAGTATAAGACATTAGACCAGCCTTATCTTACTCCATTAGCATTATTACTAAGTTTTTTTAGCTTCATATAAAGTGATTATCCTTATCATACTCAACTGCTGATGACGACAACAGAGGATTCTTATACTTTATTTTCTCACTTGCTGTGGGGGAAAAAAATAGACATTTTTTGACAGAAAAACCTCACTGATGGGCCCTAGCAACAAAAAAGTTGATAAATCTTCTTCCCAAAAGTGGCAAATTACTTCTTTTGATACATTGTGTAGTTAGTATTCTGCATTTTCTGGGACCTTCATGCTGAACAATTACCTGATGGCAAAACGCCTGTGAACAATACTAGTGGCTATCTCACTATTTTTCACCAAAATAGGTATTTCCCGATGAATCTCACCAAGGCTGCAACCCCTTGAATTTGAAACTGATATTTAATTTTGAGGGGAACTTTACACAAAGCCTCAATGTTTTCAAAATTTTGTCAAAAATGGCTTTTTTTAAATTTTAATTTTATTTTCCTTTCATGGAGCAAAAGATGCTTAAAGAAACAGCCTACAGGGACACAAGTTACAAAAATTCTAATCAAATGTGCATGTGTGAGGAGGGGTGACTCCCACCATCAACCACTCACTTCCCTGAAAATATTGCTCTCTGGGATTGGCAAGGGGAGGGGGGTCTGAACGCACAGACACGCCGCTGTTGTTCCTGGACCCAATGTGCAATTAAGTGTCAGCTATCCAAATCAAAACAGTCATAGATGCCAAAAATGCCGACACTTAATACATTAAGATTCAGTAAAAGAAACACATGTAGAAGAACCAACACCCCTGGTCCTCAGTCCTGTCCCTTTTGTCTATGAGTGCTGTGTGATGTGTCTTAGTGTAGGCCTAATTTCAAGTGAAGTTCACAGGCGTAATATTGTGTGTATTTGTTTCTAACACTAGGACAATCTTTTGGAGGTAATATAACCTGAACATCAAGCCCCCTCCTCACCTTCCCGATATCCGTTCCATCCAATTAATTTGGAGTTACATTAAGAGTCATGTTACTAAACTAAGTATTGGTACCCCTCTATTAATTAAAGGAAATGTATTCTGAATATTGCCCAAATCAGAGGAACATGTTAAGAAAATCGAAGAAGAATATATGAAAACAGACATGACGATTGACACAAAAGTGAACAAATTATCGGTTCTTTACGGGGCAGTACCTCTGAGGACGACAAGGACATCACACAGCAAAGGCTGCAGTGACATGACTGATGACATATCTCCTCCTTGCTGGGGGAAGGCAACGAATTGCGTGCACACAGTAGGTCAAGATATGTAGCACTAGAGCCCCTCCCAAAAGAGATTTTAAACCTGTAGATTGCATTATTTGTTACACCCAGAATAACTTCTCTTTGTTGGGCATTGTTTCTGGGTGAATGGAACTGTGATTTAAAACACTGAATTTGTGTTGATGTAATTGGATATAAATCCCTTTTGTCTCCCAAGGACACCAGACGCACCATCACAAAAATAATACCGTACCTATTGATCAAAGATGGTCATGGGGAACACCAAACCCACAGGCCAGTTTTTCAAAAACTTGTGCTGAATCCACTCAAGATTAATCCAAACAATACTGTAATTTGGAACAGGGGTTCCAAACAACACTGTAATTTGGAACAGGGGTTCCAAACAACACTAATTTGGAACAGGGGTTCCAAACAATACTGTAATTTGGAACAGGGGTTCCAAACAATACTGTAATTTGGAACAGGGGTTCCAAACAATACTGTAATTTGGAACAGGGGTTCCAAACAATACTGTAGTATTCAAGGGTGGGTCCAACCAAGGTTTTGTACAACGACTTACCAGAATTACTGAGAGATCACGAGTTCCTCAGAACATCTCCACGTCTCTAGAACTGTCGAACTCTAACCTACAAAATGTATTGATTACAAAATTGAATTTTCTGGAAAGTAAAGAATGTAGAAATTGCTGGACTATTATGTAAAAATTCACTGCAGAACTGGTGCACAAAGAAAATATTAAAACTTTATGGGAAGTTTTTTTAAACAATAAAAAAAAAAGGTAACTCCTCCTCTGAGAAATGAACCATGTTAACACGTTCACTGCCAGTGGCGCTTTAAAGCATTAAGTTTAGACGTGCAGCGGTGCTGCTGACCCTTACAAGCGTTATACATTCATACTGGTCCTACACTATTTCTCAGGTGGCACTGTCAAACATTTCATTTCGAGTCAGCGGCAGTCAACGTGTTACCATCGGTAAACCTTGCGTAATCCCAAAAACAAAAATACTAATGAGAAAATCCCATGACTCATACTCTTTTTAAGCTCTAATGAAGCCTATAATAAATAGAAAGTCTTGAGAAATCAATGTACTTATGAATAAGAAAGGGTGATAGGATATCTTTTGAAGAACTGATTGAAACAGACATTTTCATTTCTTAGGGTACTGAACAAGAAGCTCCAACAAACAAAAATTAAAAGATCCATTTGAAATTCAAGTCAGGTCAGTGAAAAAGAATGTGTTTTGGAAAATTCTTTGTAGTTCATGAGTAAATGTCATTGACAGATCAATAGACAGACAGATGGATGTTATGAAAAATCTACCTTTTTGATAAGAACTACAAAGAGTTAAGTCTGCCTACACTATATATTTCAGAAAGTAAATTACATTCTATATACAGGAGGAGCATGGAAACTTCACTAATACCCACAAAGCATGTTTATGCCAAAACTCTCACACATTTTCCTGCTGCATTATGTATACATACATAGGACACAAGAAGGTACGAAACATACTATCCTAAACGGATAATGCAAATATAAAGAAAAATAAGAGAAATGTTCAAAGGATACGGTCCAATCAATTTGCTTGACATAGATGTTTTTGCAGCATTTACTAAACATTCTCGTCCAAGTTCTTCAATACTGATAGTCAGATGTTCTTGAATATACTTGCAAGCCTCCCTAGAGGGAATGTTCAGTATTAAAGTTTTTATTTTATATCACACAAAACAAAAACCAACACTCATTACTCACTTGCATGCTAAACGATAACCACTAATAATAGAAGTTGGATGAATTTTCTGCTTAACTAATTCATCAGCATTTTTCAAGAGTTCTGCAGCAACAATAACCTGATTCAACAAAAGGAAAAAAACAGTTTGAGAAGTTTTTGAAACACTTGATGCAGGAAAACATATCAGTTGTAAAGTACAGAAAAAATTAGGAATGAAGTAAACAACAAAAAATAAAACCTCTCTCATTACATCGTGAAAGAAGAGCTGGTTTTTGAAGGTATCTTTCTGCAGATGTAAGTTAGCCCTTCTGTAGAAACCGCTACATGACCCTAGCCTTCTTGATAAACTTGCATTTTTACTAATAATCTTAGCACGACACATAATGAATTTTTTCCTGGAATCTTAATCAGGAAAACTTTTTTATTTTGTTACCTCTTCTCCATTACAGCAAGAGAACTTTACATTAATTTTAGAAGTAAAATGTCTTTAAAAAGTAAATTTTTTGTATTAATTTCCATCTGTGTATTTTACTGATACATCTTCATGTTCCCTGGAGAAAAAAATGAAAGAAAGAATTTATCTGATAATTCTAAAATAAATTGTCTGTTTCAGGTTTTTCTTCTTATTTTTTTCTTTCTTCAATGATATAGTCGGCGAATAACGTAAGCTTGCGTGTTATGAAAAGTTATTTATTAAAAAAAGGAATAATAAAACACCAATATTAATGTTCTAGAATAGTGCTTTTTATCCTGTGAGGTCAGTGGCTATCATGATATCATGAGGATTAAAAGCCATTAGTCATAGGTTTCTAACAGTTAAAAGCAATCTACTGTACTCAATCTAACTCCATGCACAAGACAAGATGAAATTCATTGTTTTGCCCATGCTCCTTTTCTTTAAATTTTAATATAATTTTGTCTTCACATGTTACACATATGCATAAAAATATCATACACACCACAGAGGTAGTCCCATCACCAATTTCTTCATCCTGCAACTGGGCCAATTCCACCAAAACTCGAGCAGCAGGGTGTTCCACTTCAAGAAGTCTGAGAATAGTAGCTCCATCATTAGTTACAGTGACATCTCCAATATCATCTACCAACATTTTATCCAAACCAACAGGACCCAAAGAACTCTTGACGATGTTTGCAATTGAACATGCTGCCATAACTGTAAACATAAGAAGAATCAACATTCTTTAGTTAATGACAGATGTGGGCTATAGAAAATGTGAATATTTCATAACAGAAATACAACCCAGAAACTAACAGTGCTATAACATTGCACAAATTTTCTGGTGTTTTCAGTAGCAGATACATAAATTATAATTCACCAATTATGTAATTCTAATATTGCAACTATCTTAGGGAAATCTCTCAACAAACTGCTTCAAACAGCACATCATGCCCATTTTGTAGTAGTTTCAAAACTTCACTTTCTAAGGAAAATTTATATTTTATGACCAATGAGCTTTAATAATAATATACAATATACACATCTGAATGTAATTCAAAATAATTTATTGTTATAGCAACAATGCATAGCTTGAAAGTTTCTTTAGTTTTAAAAACTTTTATCTTCAATCATTAATAAACATTTTTCTCAAATTATATATCTTTGCAGTTACAGAAATTTAGTCTTCACAACAAGTGAATTATATTTAGAAAATTTTCTATTAATAGAATTGTTTAGATTTTCCCCCTCAATACTCATATTGTATTTTTTGTATCTTATCAAAACACACACTACAATTCATCTCATGCACCCAGAATGGATGAATTACACAATGCTCAACATTTTAATAGTAAAACTAATTTTTGGCCATAACCAAAAGAAAACCACAATTTACCATAACAAACAGTGGGAGCTTTTCTCTTCCTTTTCCACTCTTGAATTTGAACATATACACGGGATAATATTAGACATAGAAAAAGTGATGTAATATTGTGGAAAATCAATTTCAAGATTTTAATGAAAATACACCTTTTAAGGGACACCTGATACTAAAAAAATTTCTGTCTAAATGTGAACAACAGTTCCACAGTACAGTTATACAGTAGCGCCTAAACTATTTGTAAGCTTTTGCCACAATGAATATACCCGTCTTTCTGGCTTAACTCTAAGATCTATGATTTTGAAAAGAATTTTTAAAATTTCTAAAAATTACAGGAAAATAAATTGGGGGGTACTTTACATTAAGCCCCAAGCACATTCTTAAAATTTTCTCAAAAATAGTGCAAAATTTCTTGAATAAGGAGAATTACACACTTGAAGTAGAAATACACTTTTAATATGTCCAATTTTCATTACTCTAGGATCTTTTTATGAATTTTTGTAACCAAATTTAATGTTTTCTTATGTTGGTAATATTTACATTACAAGCATTTTCAACATATTATTTTTAAGTACACTTTAATCTATTTTTTCCCCTTCTCCTTTCTTATATAGGCAAACAAAATGTCTGTTGAAAATGCAAACACAGAAATCCCGACATTCAAATCACTGCAGTGTTGCAGAGAAGATGGAGCACTAAATCACTGCTTCACATTAACTGAAATACCATGTGTTTCCTGGGTACTGATAAATCATAAACCTCCTGCCTCACCTGTCTGCCCACTCCTCTCCACTCTGTCATGTTTGTTACAATTATTATTCCTACCACCATCATTGCTATGGTCAGCTATAAACAGACACATTCTTGTGGGATGCTAATGTGTTATGGACATTATTAAAGAAAGACTGCAATCTTGCATACACTTGTCCATTAACAATTCTGACCTTTAATTACTCTGAATCTAATTGCTATTGGAGTGAATCAAAATGCATTAACAAGGAAATTGTATTGGCTTTCAGAAGCATGTAGTTAACTTTGGTGAATTTACTCCCTGATATTTGTAAATAAGAGACAAAACCACACTTATAGTTTTCTCTAAGCAGTAAGAAAGATTTCAACAAAAATCTCCTATACACAGGAACTTTCCTCTGGTCAAGGTTGAAATCGTCATGCTTAAAATTTCATTATGATTTCATTCCAGTTTGCACAAACACACAAAAATGGTGGAAAAAAATTAATAGATTTTTATTACAATTACATTTAAATAACAATATGAATATAAAATGCTATTATTGTGGCATTCCAATTTTATTTATATAGATACCACAATGAAAAGCTTAAATACATTCAGGGAAGGCATCTTGCACACTTTCCACATGCATTTATACAAACTGATTAATGGCCTCACTTAAAGTTCACTTTTTTCAAATGCTGAAAATTTAAGATTGAGACACTTTCTTTGACAGCTGATGTAATCCAATTGCTTGTAACATATCAAAATTTCCAATAGAACTTGGTAGTTTTCAACGTTCAAAACGTGTATGTTACACAATTCTTGTTTGGATTCAACAAAGAATACTTCGATTTGACAACAAAGGTTTTAATTTTTAATGAAGGATTACCACAAAATGGAATATAATTCTCAAGTTGAAAGTGGAACCGGTATTCGAATTCTATCAACGCAAAATTAAAACGTTAATTACTAGGACATACAATAGGCAAGTAACTGTTCCTCGAAAAATCTTGTTAAATTGTGTGCAAAAAGAATACTGAAATAGTCTGGAAATTTCCAAAACTTCTCAATGTGGCTAACTTGAAAACTAACGACACCTAATGTTTCCATGCAGCTTACCATTTTGTGTCCTCACAGGCGTTCCAGATGACCGAGAACCTGCTACCGACAAAGGGCTAGCTACTGTAGACATTTTAAATGCAAAAACAGCTCGATCTTTCAAACGCGCGAATAATTTTCACTTCGCACGCGGTGTAATAACCTCGAGACGATCACCGTGCTGAACGTGCGCCTGTGTTTCTAGCAGCACTCCCTCTGCATTTGTCTTCGCTTTGCTCGATTGAACAATGTGAGAACAGGCATGCCAACATTGAATTTCTTATTTCTGTTCGACTTCCATTATAAGTAATGAAAGATATCTAAAAAAATAATAACAATAATAAATATGGTGAATAAACGTTCATATAAAATTATTTTTGACTTAATGAAAGTTATAAACTAAAGTTTTTGTTGTTTTTTTTATGAAAGGTCCCATACTCTCTGTGAAAGGCGTCCACAGTTGGTATTCACAGAAGTATCCCTACTCTGTATCCTCAGTTGGTCTCTCCCGAAACAAAGCTTTTTAAAAGAGAGTTAAGTGATATTGTTAGAGATAAATAAGGCCCATGTTATGGAGGAAATACCCATACTTTCTGAATAAGACTGATATTCTGTCGGGAGTGAAGGCAGGAATGGAGTTTCTGTCGTCAGTGCCAGTGCTTGTGTGGGTGTTGACGTTCCGAAACATACCATATTAGGTTATGAGTGGTCTCTCGTCTCTCTGGTCTGTGGAGAAGTCCAGAACCACAGAGAACCCACACTTGTCTATGGTCCAGAACATACGACTTTCATTCTCGTATTTAAACGTAGTGGCACTTTAAGGTCACGAGTTGGAAGGAGAGGGGAGTTATCCAATCGAGCCAAGTGCCACTATGTTGAAATCTTGAGTATAGAGCGTCTGAGGGCACTATTATCCGCGCACAGTTTCTTGAGCCCCCGTTTCGCTAGATGTGAGAGGAGTGGGAGGTTTGATTATTTTGTCGACAGGACTGTTATATCTAATCTGAGGCTAGTTTTTCGATGCAAAATAGTTTCTACAATACGGGAGTGAATATTCCTAATACCAGATTTTTGTCAACAACGCTCGTTCCTAAAATTTATTCCAAATTCAACTAATGTACTTGGGATTTTATTTCTTGGCGCGTGGGGGCGTGTCTTCACGATGGAATATCTCAAGGTATTTCGCTTCGTTCTCCATCGTGCCGCTAGGGGCCGCACGATCGCGACTGTACCGAGCAGTGCTAGCGATCATGCGACCACTAGCGGCATAACGGAGAACGACGAGAAAATCCGTGCGATATTTTGTCCTGAAGACTAGCCCCCACGCGCCAAGAAATAAAAATCAAAGTGTAATAAAGGAGTGCGGGAGGTGTCTCGGGGGTTCAAGTAAACGTGGAAGTAATACCTTCGTCTCTGGTTAAGGCTAAGGCGCTATTAAGAGTTTATAGAGCTGTTTATAGAGCCCTAGTTAAGGCTAAATGTACCGACACTAGTTCAATTTGTCGCCACCACGTGGCAGCACCAAATATAGTCAAATTTACTTTACCGATAACGTGTGAACAAATGGTCCGATTTTCGATCTGTAAACGGCATTTGACTCCTCTGTATAATAGAATTTACGCTACGAAGCCCTTTTTCCAAAACAACTGGCAGAAACTAGATTTTTAAATTTTTCTCGTACTTCCGGGATTGATTAAAAAAGGTGGGCTTATAGCGCGATGGCAACAAGCTTCCAGAATCCAACGCCGTGTCAAACATGCAAATCGGATAAATAAGAGCGTCGGAAAGTGAAATTCGGAAAAACACCTCACCCCACTCCCCCTTCCACGCCGCCGGGACATCCGCCCTTTGGGGGCGGCGCAGCGTGGCGACGGCCGAGGAGGCCGAAATTTCGGGGGCAGCAAGCCAGGCACCCCGGCACCTCGTTGATGCTTCCGTCGCTTCGCATCTCAATATATTTTCCCCCTACATATGAAACTAGTGATGATGTAATAGGGGCAAACGGTCTCGTATCATCTTTAATAGTATAAAATTATTATCTTATTCACATATTCCGTCTTCCTTCGAGTTTTCTGCTAGTTAATTTGGAAAAAGGGCTTCGTAGCGTAAATTCTATTATAAACAGGAGTCAAATGCCGTTTACAGATCGAAAATCGGACCATTTGTTCACACGTTATCGGTAAAGTAAATTCCTTCTGATAGTGCTGCGATCTATTGAATTTTCTTACAAGTTTTTTTCGGTACATTTAGCTTTAACTAATGTCAAATGATGGACGCCGCTAGGTAGTGGTTAAATGCGATATACGTGACGGTTTTCTTTTAGTACGTCGAAACCATTCTTCGTTTGAGGCTTTCCGCTGCCTATAATGATTTTTGTTTTAGGAACAATTTCTCGAAGTGAGATGTTTTTCCTTCTCTAAAATGGAGTATTTTCACGATAACCAAGTTGTTTCAGTTAGTGAGTTGGAGGAGAGACAGAGGGAGAAAGAGAGAGCGAGAGAAAGAGAAAGAGTGAGGGAGGGGGGGAGGTCGCTTGCCTTTCAACTTTCTTGCCGCTGTTAATAACCGGTGATGTAAGAGGTGCGTACGCGGAGACGCTACCTCTTGACGACTGACTGTGATGAGACTTGGCAGATATAGCGGATACATCAGTCAGAGATATATCTGACAGATATATTGCGACTACCCGTCTGTCGGTTGGGCGCCGTAGACGTGGTAGCCGGCTCGCTCGGTCGATAAAAAAGGCTTGCCTAAATTGATGAAGATGGAGGAAGTTGGTGGCCGGTGTAAAATAAGAGACTTTTACTCATGTTAACAAATAGGTGGCTTTTATTTAAAAAAAGAATTGCAAGATTTTACCACTTATGTCGGCGAGCATGCTCCCCTTTCCCAATTCCAAAATATGACATGCACACATAAAATAATAAAATAAATTGATAAGTGAAAATTACTACAGTAAAAAAAAGAACAATATTTTCCTCTACGCTGATTCCCTCTTGACAGCCAAGCGCGGCCGGGAATCTTCTCTTCGTCGCCCGGTCAAAGGTAATTAAAAAATTGTTCACCAAACTGTTTATGCCTTTCGACCACGGGCGCGCCAAAAGAACGAAAAAAAATACCGTCTCAGCGGGGCGGCGAGCACAACAAACCAGAGTTGAACGACCTCGAGCCACCAGCTGGTGGGCAGGGGTGGCGTGGGACGTCTTGGGGCGCTGCACAAAGGGTCGCGCAGGGCCGAGTCAGGTAGAAGGCGGGGTCGCAGGAGTGTTGACCCAACACACAGCGCCGCTCACTTACTGTCGCTAATGCTCAGATAATGTCTGCTCAGCTGAATGACCTTGTCACTTTCGGTTCACCGCACGGTACTTTAGAGTTCGTAGCAAGTTCGTGAATGATCAAATAGTTCCACGATAATGTTCCAAACACGAGCACAGGTCAGATACTTTTTCTGAACTATTAGAATGTCAATAAAACTTTTCACAATCCGCGGTCTACACTTATTTAAGAACCGCGCACAAATTCTTCTTGAAAACTCAACGTTTTCTTATAAGTCCAACTAAGAAACAAAACTTTATCTCTGACGCCGGGCGCCTCCACAATAACGTCTCGTCCCCCTGACCGCCTCTCACGTTCTCTCTGTGACGGCCTCACACCCTCTCTCTGTGGTGGCCTCACACCTTCTCTCCGTGGTGTCGCCTGCACCAAGTCCTTCGAGCCTCCCTTCCCCCACCAAATTCCCTCAGAATGTTCTAGAACATCCTAGAGCTTTGTCCACGTCCGACGGCTATTGGCGAAAGGGTATTGCGTCGTAGAATAATTCCGCCCAATCATCGGAAGTTTTTGGGGCCGAGAGATGAGAGAGAAACCCGCACTCGTTCTCTCTCGCTTCAATTTTCTGTCAAATAGGGGCAGAAATTAATGACTGGGGGGAACGAAAATCTCAAGGGAGGATGGGGAGGGCGAGGAGCGTCGCGGAAAAGTACTGCAGTGTCACGTGCACGGGAAGACCCCCCAGGCTGCGGGACACTTGGGTGCGACGAATTGTTAGGGGGGCGGGTCCAGCGGGTGGCCTGACAGAACCCTGGCGCCGCCGTCGACCCCTCTGTCGCGCAACACGGAGCAATTCTCAGGCTCGCAGCCGTAATGGATTCGGTATCACTACAATATTAATGAACAATTACTCCTAAGCGCAAATCTTAATAGAAGATGACTCCTAAACGCAAAGCGCTGAATGCTCTTCTAGAGGCTTGGAGGCGCATTGCGTCAATCTAAACACAACAGATTTTTAAAAAAACGCACTAGAAAAGACAGCTCTCACCGTAAATAGGTTGTCATTGACACGTACTATCTGTACTTCTTGAACAAACCACTGTTCATACAGTGGGTGTCAACAATGTATGCACACTTCAAGCAAATAAAAAAACTGTCTTAAGCGTAACAAAGCTGAATTCATACAAACAGAAAATGATCAGCACTAATCGTCTTAGGCCATCAACAAGTACAACTGTTATTTACAAATGCCCACTATTTGCGAAGATACACTTCTGAGTAGTAGAGCTAGTCTGGTAGTAGTTGAGCCAGAAAAACGCGGTGGAAACTCAATGGATCTCTTCGTCCTATCCAGTGCCAAGGAATATTATCATCAAGGAAAGCACGTACATCTTAGTGTTAATAAGCCGGTGCACTCTCTGACAATATATGACAATCCCAGGGCACTGAATATGACGAAAACGTCCGATTGAGTTTTCACTGGATTCTCCAATCTAATCCTTTCTTTTTTTAAGGAACAGTAACTGGGGAAGTGTACCTGGACATGATACGCACATCCGTCTTCCCTGAGATGACCAGATGTCCCAGATTAGCCACGAACAGGCCAGGGCAGTCCCTTTTTTTCACTTGTGCATGGCGATCATTTGGATCTGCCGCGCGCGCGCGCGCGTCACTTGAAGCGAACTTTTGATGCTTCCCCGGCACTAGCGCCTCCAAGCGGCCAGTAAGCTGCTGTAAGGCCCGCAACAGACTACACTGAGAAATGCGTTGCGAGAAATGTGCGACGAGGAATGTGGAAAGAGGCTGCATCCACACACTAGAAATAGGTTATTCGATGTCTCGAAATGCCTTCATGTGCCACAAGCCGAGAGTGCCGGCAGCAGTTTTAGCTATGAGATCATCTGCGAGTCCCATTTCTTGTTTTATTAAATGCTCTTACGTAATTTTAACTCGTGAAATCCTTGTTTGGTTACAATTATCGTAAACCATTTGTTAAACGAGTTCGAATTACCTAGAGAGAAACATTACTAGTGCATTGCATACAAATCATTATTCAATGTAAAAAAAAGGAAATTATGTGATATAAGAGAGAAATAGTACATCAGCAAATTTTCTTGAGCTCCGTAATCTCTACCCCGCTCTGGTTTACTATATTTGTTGGTTCAATAATGAATAGATAATGAATGATCAAATAATCCATAATTTAAAATCCACAATTAATAAATTCATTCATAAATATCAATTAAGAAAAGTAATAAATTAATTCAATTCTTACAAAATACCCTTTCAAGTTTTTTGCTTCAATTTTTTTTTATATTATTCATTATGAGCGGGATTCATACAAATAAGTATATCTTCCATACAAGTTTTTTCTTGTTCATTTCCGTTTTAAGAGAAAATTCAAGAAAACAATTATAAAACTGGTAGTTCATCGCATCTTTTACGGCTAAATATTATAACCTCACTCAGTTCTACGCACTGTTTGGTTTTTTCCTGCGGCAGCTAATGCCTAAATATCATATAGCAAGTGGAGTAGAAAAGTGTCCGAGAAAACTCGCTCGCCGACTGACTCGAGCGAGGATCTCTTTCGCCTCTGCAGAGGCAAACGAGAAAACTCTTCGAAGTGTGTGGGGGTCCATAAGAATCCCTTGTTTCGATTTTCCACATTCTCGCCGCACATTTCTGGAAACACATTCCTCGGTGTAGTCTGTTGCGGACCCTAAGTATGGTGTTCTATGAAAGCAAGCTTATAGTTTGCGTTACGTCCAGGTTGCATGAATTTAAGTTTACAGGAACCTTTTGTTTTATTGTTCAGATTTCTTATATGATATTTTGTAAACATATGGCACCTTCAAAAAGCAATTGCTGTAGTTCTGTCCATTGCGTCCATTTAAAGGATTAAAAAATGAAACACTATGAATTTTATATTTTCAAGGATTATTTGTGTTTAAAATCAATTTCTTGTTTTTTCTTGTATTTTTATTGTTTTACAAATTCAATAAATTTTTTTATTAGATGAAAGGAATGTGCATTTTATGGAAGTTTCATAATTTCAATGAAATGTTTCAGTGTTGTTGCTGGTGTATCATGTGGTAAGTCCCCGAACTTTTGAACTTGTCACTGTAATCTTTTCACATGTATTTTTAAATTCAATGAATTTGCTATTTCAATTTTTAAGTTCAATGTAATTGCTATTTCTATTTCAATGATTCTATGTGAACCAAAGCACTTTGCCCATTAACTTTTTGACTATCGGATGTAATGATAAGGACAAGACAAATTAAATAGAATTATTTGATGTTTTTGTGTATTACTTTCTCTTAGGGACCTTTGTTCCTTTAATCGTCTGTAATCCAGGAGATTTACGGTAAATCTGATTTATTAGCCTTCCAAATGCGGCTTGTAAAGTTTGACCACTACGAATCTTTACTTTAAAGGGCGTTGTGGGCAGCATGTAATCATAGTGACCTTAGTTCCCATTTACTAATTCTTGATAGGGAAGATAAAGGTAAGAAAAAAAATTGAGATTCCTTAACATGTAAACTAGTTCTAATGATTTGGTTTCAGTTTGAAATAGAGTAATTTCAATATAATACAACTGTATCAAAGTATTGCGTTTTCTGAACATAACTACAGTTATCTTAAGTTTAACAAACACAACTGTTTTGTCTTCAATTCCTATTTCTGGTTCTCTTTAATTACAGATTGGAGAAATTCATGATGGAAAATGCTATTTTGTTACTTTTTAGAAAAGGTCAATTATTCTGTGACTTCTGAACTCTTCAAAATTACATTGAACTGTCTTTTTAATTTAAGACGCCAATTACCTTAACATTGTCAAACCCAACTGTAGTTGGTTTGTGACCTGGGTAATAAACAATTTTGCGTATGTTGAAACAACCGGATTCTTCTTTCATTTCGTTGTGTGTAGTTATAGTGTACTTTTTATATTTTTAATCCGCTCTTCTTCACATTGTTTACTTTAAACATGAAAACTACGCACTTTTATAGAAATATGATCTTAAATAAAAATATAAAACATTACATTTACTACGTATTATGTTCATAAGTATTTTTCGTCAGACGAACTGTTTCAGAGCTAGAACACGTTTAAAGTAGCAAAAAATCGCTCTGTCACAAAAGTTATTTTGTTTATTTATTTATTTAAGATTGCAACTGCTCTGGTCAAAGTTTTGTATTATCACACATAACTCAAAATACGTCCACTTTTAGAGAAAAGTATTTCTCCCAAAATACTGTTTTCATCAGACAAACATTTTACGTGCTAGGAAACGTTCGTCTAATAAAACTTATCTCTAAAAGTCCTTGTTATTCGAGATAAAAAAATTGGCAGATTGAGGTTTTCTTTCTCAGTTTAACGTACTACTCTAGCGCCTATCCCGTTCACCTGCCGGAGAGTTCTTCCTAGACATAAATGGTACAAAATTAATGTTACATATTTGTGTGGATAAGTGTATTTCAATGAAAGTGTTTTTAAATTATAAGTGAAAACTGGAAAAAGAATTCTTTCGGTTTTCTGAGAACGTACAACACACATTTTGTTATTCGGATTTCAAAAAAGCATAAAGAATGACTGAGAAAACCTATATTTGTTCCTGTCGAACTACTATTTGACTGGACTACAAGAGATTATCACTATATTTTTAAGTACAATAATGCTTAACTTGCACAACTTCTAAGGAAAAATTGAAAATACTTAACTATGAGTAATTTAGGGAGCGAACAAATGAGAGATAGTTTGATTGATCTGCTGATGAAGTAAATTAAAAGGGGTTAAGGGAGCAAGCCTCCATTATTTCAGCTTACAATTCTATAAATGTGTATTATAACTCAGTGTTCGGACCCACAAGCAATCACGAAATATTACATAGAACTTACTTCCACATTTTACTTTATATGTGCCTTGCAAGGGCAACCCAACCTGATTTGTACATCTCTTACAGCCAACAGCATTCAATGTTCACGCTTCTCTATTGCTGCGCGTAGGCAGCCAATCCACATTACTATGCTCGCACTTTTTCTTGATCCTCCAGCTCCCTAGTTCTCGCTCAGCCCGGCACAGCACGGCTCGGCAGAAAACATGAGCCCCATTCGGAACGTCACGGCTCAGTTTGCAGTGCTGCTCACCTTCTTCCTTTTCAAATCGGACTTCTCAGTTTTCGCTCTTTCTAACGACCTCTGCGTACCATGCACCTTTTCGTTACTCAATAATTTCTACAATTATTAATTATTTCTTCAGAATTTAAAAAAAAACTTGAGTTGTTTCTCATTGATATCTAAGACGCGCTTTTACGCTGAGTTTTCTGTGGATGTTGACAGCACTGCACTGCCGTGACGTAAACAGAACCTGCCTCCCCTCGCACCTCCCGCTGTGGAGTATCAAGAAAAAGTGCGCGTCTAAGGTCCGTTCGCTCTTACTTTACTCAGCACGTAAACAACTACACGTGGTCGTCACTTGTTCTCATTGGCTCATGGACACCACACACCGCTTCAGGGCGTCGTCCGCCATAGGCGTTAGGTCCATTTCAAAATTGATTTATTTCCTGACTCTACAGAAACAGTCGAAATAATTTTCTCCTTTGCCTTGAAGTAAAATAAGACACCGTGCGTGAACTTAACTGCCAACCATCAGCTGCCAACGGACCTCTTTGAGATTACGTTCGTTCGCCAGGCCATCGGCGCCACTCCTGCCAAATTTTATCAGTAACAGTTCCATTCTCGAATGAGAAAGTTCTAAAAGAATGCTGTATTTTTGTTTGGTTAGTGAAAGGTGTTGCGTTGATTTGAGTGAACTCATTGCGTTGATTTTTGTTTCCATATCGAACACGATAAGCTAAGCAGTTCCCGGGATTATCCGGTTTGAAACATTCACAGGGAAAATCCCTCAGAAGTAGTGAGAAGATGGTTGTATTGATGTGTTTGAGTAATTAGCGGCTAAAACTCCACAATGACTCCACTGCCACAATGACTTTGTGGCAGGTGGAAGAAATTACTGCTGAATTGCAGGTGAAAACTGTGTAATGAATGGTCATTGGAAAGGTTCTCCACGTTAGAAGAGATGTAAAGCAAAAGAGGTGGAGGGCGAGTGCGATGAATTTGTTAATGAGCCATTCGTATTTATGTGCACATTTTTCGTAGAAACGAATTTCCAACATAAAATAAAATTCTTGATGTGGTTAATGAAGATTCTGGACTGCCAAATTTTAAAATAATGTTCTATTGAAATTCGTGCTTTGGGAGGGATTTCACTGCTACCTTGCAGCAAACACGTAAATGTTAGTTCTGTGATATTAAACAAAAATCTGCATATTTTAGCTGGTATTTTGGGCGTATTAAAGAAGTACTAGTGAAAATAATATGCTATGACAGTTCTGGCTGTGACACGTGCCGGCCTTTGAGTATGGTCGTGGCGCGAATGGCGTAGCCAATCACGAACTACAGAGCGGAGGGATACACTCAAAGTGTGTTTACATGCGGAGTGAAGTTACAGCGAACGGACCTTAGTACCTGTTACTGCCACACGTATGCGCTCCGCGAGCGATGTGAAAGTCACGCCAATTCTCAGTAAATCTTGCGTGGCCCAGTGGCGTAGCGTCAGGGGACGCTGAGATGCTGAGCATCCCCGTGTATAATATTAACAAAGAACCCTAAATACTCCATTGATAATCTTACAAGTGGTCCATTGAGCAAAACACATTTTGTAGTAATTTTAAATTTATTACCTATGATTGAATTCGGCGGATTGTTAAAGCTGGCCTGTGATTGCTTGGAAGCTAAAATGCTTCTAGCGTCTGCCGCGAGATTGCGACGAGCAATGGCGCATGCGCAGATGGCGAAGTTCCCCTCTTCACCTCTCTCACTCTCTCTTACTCGTGAGTCCCCCGCTTGGTAATTGGCACAAACTGTAGACATAGTGCCTAATTAATATCAAAGAAATTGATTTCCTTATATAGATTACATATTATTTTAGTCTGCAATGTATAAATTAACAAGTGGTCTCATTGCCATTCGGGTATAAGAATTAAAGCTAAGCCATTGTGTAATTTGCTTTCAAGACATCGGCAGTCCTGACTGCTGTGAGGACTTAATGGAAAGCGCCTACACCGTCGTAAGGAATCGTGATCGTGGAAGTAGTGTGTCTGCCTTGTGTTGCGTTCGCCTGTTAGATGAAGTAGTTGATAGTGACATTTTTTGTGTTATTGTTGAGCATCCCCAAACGTGCGAGTCACGCTACGCCACTGGCGTGGCCTACATGTAAATCTTGCAACACTTTCTGACAGCCCAAACCTTCCAAATTGTTCTGGAACAAATTGAATACTCGATGCCAATACGTTAAATTTTCTACCCCATCAGCGCCTCATGCGCAGTGAATCTTCTGCGGCGCGCTCATCCGTTGCAAATGTTCCAAACGCCATGTAAGTTGCACATGTGTGGTCTCACTCGAGCTGCATAAGAAATACATGACATGCTTTCTTGCGCAAAATTTATTTCAATATCTCACAGCAAGCATTGCAACTGAAGACCTCGGGCAATTAACATGCTATGCCAGTATGCGTAAGTTTTGAGAAAAAGGCAAGTAAAGGTTTACATATTGCATTTTAATGTCACAGCGAGCATTACTTTCAAACGTGTGGACATAACATGAACTTGTCGACT
This sequence comes from Acheta domesticus, assembly GCA_031308135.1. Lineage (NCBI taxonomy): Eukaryota > Metazoa > Arthropoda > Insecta > Orthoptera > Gryllidae > Acheta > Acheta domesticus. The sequence goes on along the minus strand of JAHLJT010004567.1, from coordinate 349,373 downwards.
GTGAGTTCAGTGTGATGTCGTGGGTTGGACAAATCACAGACAAGATAGCTTTGGTATACACAGTTTATTTACATATTCAGGGTGGAATAACTAAGTGTTAACACCCCTTGTATCTCAACCGTGTAACATACGAAGATGCAGTTAGGATAGTCGATTGTATAAACAGGGGCTACTTGATTATAGCATACTTTGTCTTTGCACTATTTTTTACTACAAAGATATGTCAATTTTAAAAAAATGGAAGCATATGCTAAATTTTAGCGTGTCATAATGGGCTTAAAAGACGATTTCAAATATGTGTACATCTTCTTATTTAAGCAAATAGTTTTATAGAAATTGATGCGTTTTTGTAACGAAATTTCCCACTAAAGCGGCGATTTTCAATTCGACCTTTCCTATTAAGTAAATGGGGAACTTGTCGAGTGCGTCCTTGAGACAAACGCGCTCATTAATTTGAGCACAGAAACAACTACTTTATTTGATACTATTTCTGCCAAAAGATGAATTCGTCCAAGGAAAACTCAAATACTGCATACAGGATTCTTGTTTGTGACGGTTAGTTACGAATAAATTATGATGAAAAAGATATTGCTAATTTATACTTTCGCGTATACTATACGTATGTACAGTATGCAGCACAATGTACAGTACAATGTAATGCAGCGCAAAAAAAAATGGCGGATTTTCGACAGAAAAACTTATTACAGGGTCCCGGTAACGAAAAATTGGATAAATCCAGCTGCTAAATTAAGAAAAAATTAGTCTATCTTTTTCACATCACGTCACATCATCGCAACAATGAAATATTTTCTAAGAAATATCAATAAGTCAATTATTTATTGAAACAAATATTTAGGTATATTTTGTAAGAAAAGTTTATTATAAAATGATTGCATTACAATTGATTTAGGAAATCACGAGTATACATGTGCATGCTCATTGTATTTGCCTGCATGAATCGTGAAATGACATGTCACTTAATGTCATCTTGCAAATATTGCCACTGAGATTGTGAGAACGCTTCCTATAATGGGTTAACAATAAGTCCTAGTTTTATGCTTAACCTTTTGTGGCTGTAATTTGCGATGAAAGTAATAAAAAAGGAACGTACAAATCATATGGACGACTCCGAACAAAATAGTTCTTAGCTTTCAGCCATTGACAGCTTATTACAAGGTTGCCGGGGCAGTCAATTAGTCAAGTGCTGTCCCTCACTTGGTAACAAAACTTATATCCACTTCTGTGGATCGTAAAAAAAACTTATTTCCGTGAACCTTTTCAGTTTTCGCCGATGGAATTCCGTTCTTAGGCTCATTCAATCAGAAATACGCTTCAAATTGAAGTTGGCTGGTAGCTTCGCTATTTGGCGTTGGGCATCTGGTAGTAGCGCGTGGGCACGAAGGGCATCTTCACCACCTCGGCGGCCACCGCTTTCCCGCGCACCTCCGCGCGCAGGCGCGTGCCGGGGCGGGCGAGGTCGGCGCGCACGTAGCCCATGGCGATGTTGGCGCCCAACGTGGGGCTGGGGCAGCCGGAGGTGACGCGGCCCGCGGGCTCCGCCTCCGCCTCGGTGTCCGCGAAGAGGCGCGCGCCCGCGCGGAAGGGCGGGCCCCCCGCCACGGCGCGCAGCCCCACGCGCCGCCGCTTGGGCCCCTCGCGCAGCTGGCGCAGCACCACCGCCGCGCCCGGGAAGTCGGCGGCCTCGCGCCGCCGCTTGCCTGCAACAACGCGCCGCCCCTCAGCGAGATATCGCACCAGTCGATGCACGAGAAAGTCAGCGAAAAGTTTGCTCACCGATGATCCAGGTGAGACCTGCTTCCACGGGCGTCGTGGTGTGATCGATGTCGTTGCCGTACAAGCACAGTCCCGCTTCCAGTCTGTCGATGAACAATTTCAATGAAGCCATTTCTAAAGGCGCCACTAATAAGTGCTAGAAAATGGCTTTAATAAAATACTTAAATTTGAATAATTAATCAAGAATATGTTAAGAGTAATAAAAAATAGTCATTGAATTTCAGGAAGAAACTAAATACATAAGTTAGGAATGAAATTAGCAATATTGCTACGTTTCACAGTATCAATACAAGGTTAAAAATTTATTCAAAACTTCAAAAGAAAAGTGTAGTTCAACATGCTAGAGCTAGTCGCTCGATCTGTGAATGCAAACTAAGTTTAAAAATGTCATTTTGTATCAACCAGAATATTTCAGAAGGATTCGCTAGGAGCGGATGTGCATTGCTCCCGCAGATCAATATTTCTATTGGAATGCGCACTGAACACAGAAAACCATTCATCAGCATTTGCCAACCACATGTAGTATTTATAACTACAATAATATTAATAACTTTCCCTTGTAGCTCGCTCAAATTTATTTCGCTCAAAGCCTGAAACACCTAAAAAGGAAATTCCCTTCCTCAATCCGTCCGTTCGTGCCTGTTTAGAGGCAGCCGAGTTAATTCAAATTTGGCGCCTAATCTCGAATATTAACAATTATAACCATTCTTTGGGATGAATTAACAGCAAAGGGAAATTAACATTTCAAACGCCCCGCGCCTGAGATGGATTTTATTTTCCCTCACAAACCGCCGACTGCTTTTCAGAGAGAAAAAAGTCAAAGAATATTCGCTCGAACTACTTCAAAGATGGCCATTAGAGCGCACCACCTCCCCTGACGGCGGAAGCGACCGCGCCAGCGAAGACTTCCATTGTCGACATTCGATTGATTGATTCGTGTTTCCGGGCGCGTCAACTACTTAGGTCATTAGTCCCGAAAGTGTAATGCGTGTTTTTTTCTCGGGAGGTGGCGATGATCTTTTCCCTGCTGGATGGCGAGATCTGGTGCCGACCTACCGTCGACTAGCGGGGTTTTCCCCTCAACCAGGTATCTTCCACCAGCCGGGACAAGCTGTAAGTTTCCGACCGGTCTCCCGGCATGTGTGGTACTATAGTGTATGTTAGTGTAAGTGTGTGTGTAAGAGGAGAGGATAGGACAAGGAAGAGGAAGAAAAGATCACCCGCGGTCCGTGGCCCATTTCTTAGGGGACTGTTTCGGCATTCGCCTGGTGTTAATGGGAGAAACCACGGAAAACTACCGATCCGAGCAGCCGGCCGCTAGAATTCTCCTCCAGACAGCGACTGAATTCGACCTAGCTGACAAGCTAGTGTTGAAAATCCTGCCACCATCGGGTCTCGAACCTAGGACCTCCCGGTCAGAGGGACTGCAGTGACATCAGGTTGATGCACTGAGCCATCTCTCCCGGTTCGACATTCGAAGAACTTGGTTCCTTTCGTTCCTAACGACGCTGCGCACATTGTTTGAAACTCAATAGCCGAGCCATCTGAAGAACGGATCGCCTCGCTCGTGAAAAACCGAGGAAATATGCGCGTGTCGACTGCACTGAAAGTTGAATCATTGATACTTCGGTTTTTCTTTCTTGGCGCACGAGGGTATGTCATCAAATTGGAATATCTCTCGGTATTTCGCGTCGTCCTCCGTTGTGCCGCCAAGAGTCGCATGATCGCCAGCACTGCTCGATACATTAGCGATCATGCGATTCCTAGCAGTACAACCGAGAACCACGGGAAATACCGTGAGATATTCCATTTTAGTTACAGCCCCCGTGTGCCAAGAAACAAAAACCGAAGTATATGTACGATCGGTGTGTAGTTTTCGAAACTTCATGTGCAATATTTATTCTCAATGAGTCAGCATTTTGGGACGCCGACGCTGAGCGAAATATGTTTCTTCATATACGCTTGAATAATGGCATAACACGAAGCTAATCGATTTCCTTTCGCACAGGTAACTCGGTTATTTTCTTCAATATTTAATCTTAAAAGCAGATTCTAACGCCAAGGTGTACTAACAGTCTTAATCGTTTTCAGAATCTTCTTTTTGACGAAAGTTCAGGAATACGTTTTCGAGGAACTTCTGCCCAACTCTTGCAGCTCTCCGACAACTTTCTTGGCGCACGCTGGGAGTGTCAATAAAATGGAATATCTCACGGTATTTCGCGTCGTCCTCCGTTGTGCCGCCACGAGTCGCATGATCGCCAGCATTGCTCGATACCGTCGCGATCATGCGACTTGTAGCGGCACAACCGAGAACGACGCGAAATATCGTGAGATATTCTATTTTATTGACACCCCCCGCCCCTGCGCCAAGAAAGAAAAACCGAAGTACAGACTCATTTCCGATAATTGCATTTAACATTAAAACATTAAATTTTACAAAACAAAAAGCATTAACATTTAACATTAAAAACACGAAAAATTGAAAGTTTCGCAGAACAAGCAAGGCGAGGGAGTCGCACCTGAGTGAGTCGCGCGCGCCGAGGCCGGCGGGGCGCACGTGCGCATGCGCAGAGTCCAGCAGCGCCTGCGCCACGTGCGCGGCGCGATCCGCCGCCACGGCCACCTCCACGCCGTCCTCGCCCGTGTAGCCGCAGCGCGTGAGGCGCGCGGGCGCGCCCGCCACCTCGGCCAGCGTGGAGCCCATGAAGCGCAGCTGCGCCACGTCCACCTCGGTGAGCGGCTGCAGCGCGCGCGCCGCGCCGGGGCCCTGCAGCGCCAGCAGCGCGCGCTCCTCCGCGCCGAAGAAGCGCACGCGCACGCACTTGCCGCGCGCCGCGAACGCCCGCTGCGCACACGCGCACGCCGCGTTACAACACGAGAAGCGCACTCGCCCCGCGCTCAGACGCTCTCTGCGCACTCACACAGCATTACACATTATGCACAGAAGCGCACTTGCCCTGCGCTGAAACGCACTCTGCGCGCACGCACACACACACACACAGCATTACACACACAAGAAGCGCACTTACCCTGCGCTCATACGCACTCCGAGCACACACACAGCATTACACACACAAAAAACGCACTCGCCCCGGGCTCAGACGCACTCTGCGCACGCACATACGCACACACACACAGCATTGCACAGACAAGAAACGCACTTACCCTGCGCTCATACACACTGCGCGCACACACAGCATTACACGTCATGCACACAAGAAGCGCACTTGCCACGAGCTCAAACGCACTCTGCGCACACAGCATTACACACACAAGAAGCGCACTCGCCTCGCGCTCAAACGCAGCCTGCGCACACACACACACAGCATTACACATTACGTACACAAGAAGCGCACTTGCCCTGCGCTCAAACGCTCTCTGCGCACACACACACGGCATTACGCACACAAGAAGCGCACTTACCCTGCGCTCATACGCACTCTGCACACACAGCATTACGCACACAAGAAGCGCACTCGCCTCGCGCTCAAACACACTCTGCGCACTCAGCATTACGCACACAAGAAGCGCACTTGCCCTGCGCTCAAACGCTCTCTGCGCACACACACACGGCATTACGCACACAAGAAGCGCACTCGCCTCGCGCTCAAACGCACTCTGCGCACACAGCATTACACACACAAGAAGCGCACTCGCCTCGCGCTCAAACGCAGCCTGCGCACACACACACACAGCATTACACATTACGTACACAAGAAGCGCACTTGCCCTGCGCTCAAACGCTCTCTGCGCACACACACATGGCATTACGCACACAAGAAGCGCACTTACCCTGCGCTCATACGCACTCTGCACACACAGCATTACGCACACAAGAATGCCCTGCGCCTTGCCCTGCGCTCAAACGCAGTCTGCGCACACACATTGCATTGCGACTGCGATCAAGCGACTCCCAGCGGCATAACAGAACGACGCGAAATACCATGAGATATTCCATCGTGAAGACACGCCCCCACGCGCCAAGAAATAAAAACCCAAGTATATTTCTTGTTCTATATTGTTCGTTAGATAGCCAAAGTGTAAAGAAGTTGTATTCTATACCGATGTGGCGTCTCAAACGATACGCCAAAGTGTCATTTTTTAATACCTTCCTGTATTATGAGCTCAAAACTAATGTTTTGCTCTAATGGTAGAAAATTATATTTGCATTGCCGATTATCAGCAAACCATAACTTTTTGGAGTCTCTAAGTAGCCGCCATACTGATTCAAGGATGTCCAATTTGCACTAGTCTTTAAGCTTGGAATAAAGGAGAGAATTAAAAACATGACACTTTGGATTCAATATGGCGTACCGTTTGAGACGCCACGTCCGTAAAGCATACAACTCCTTCGCACTTTGGCTATACTGAGGTTTTTCGTTCTTGGCGCACCAAGGTCACGGACGAAAAATGGACAAATCCTTCCCTCTCCATTTTTCGTCCGTGACCTTGGTGCTCCAAGAACAAAAAACCCAAGTATAACGAACAATATACGACAAGAATTAGCTGTATACTCATTCCCCAATGGCATACATTTTTTCGATACATTCAGAACAATTGTGCAGTGCAACGCCGACATCTACACGCCGCCATTCTTCCGTTTCCCAGTGTCCCATACCACTGACTAACTTCTCAAAAAGCAAAGAAGCGCAGCCAAGTGCACACAGTGCCAAGCCGCATCCCAAAGGCTTACCTCCGCGCGGAGCATGATCTGCTGGTCCTCGGCGCGGCGGGAGGCGTTGCTGACGACGTGCAGGTAGCCCAGCGTGGTCTTGGTGACGATGAGGTCGTCGAGGATGCCGCCGGTGATGGGGTCCGTGAAGGCCGTCAGCGCAGACACGTTGTCGGGCAGCGCGCGCAGGTCGGCGGTGCACAGGCTCTCCATGAACTCCACGGCGTCCTTCCCGCGCACCTGCGCACGCGTCGCCTCAATGCGCAGCACGCACACGCACGCGTGCACGCCCAGGCGGGCTCCGCAGCGGCCATCCCGCGCTGATGGGGAGGTCATGATTACCAAACATGTGCAAAATTTTCACGTAAAATGAAACGAAGACTTGTGTATTCAGGAAATTTTGATTGCCTTATTTCAAGGCGCACCGCCGAGACGGGAACCGCCGAGACGGGCCCCGCCGAGACGGGCCCCGCCGAGACGGGCCCCGCCGAGACGGGCCCCGCCGAGACGGGCCCCGCCGAGACGGGCCCCGCCGAGACGGGCCCCGCCGAGACGGGCCGAGAAAACGGACCGACAATGCGGGCAGGGCGAACCGACATATCAGACAGTCAAGGCAGATAGGAAGTTCTTGTCAGAGATATTATCGTAGTTTACGATTTACGGATCGATTATTTTCGTATTTGATCTCTCTCACAAACAAAACTTTTTCTGTCGAATAATCGCAGTTTGAGCTGGAGCATTCCACGCAAGAAGCGTGCCGGGAAGCCACGTACCTCCGTCTGCATCATGTGCGAGACGTCGAAGAGCGAGGCGCAGTCCTGCGCGCGCGTGTGGAGGTGCGAGGCGGCGATGCCCTGCGCGGCGTACGCCACGGGCAGCAGGTAGCCCGCGAACGCCACCATCTTGGCGCCCTGCGCCACGTGCAGCTCGTACAGCGGCGTGCGCTGCGGGCCCTCGGCGCGCGCCGCGCTGCCCAGCGCGCGCGACCACACCTGCGCACGCACGCACCGTCAAAGCACGGAATAGTGTGGCGTCGTGGCAACGTTTCCAAGCGAGCGGCATGCCTGAGCCGGAAGCTGTAGTGGAAGGGTGTACCTGAGCTAAAAATAAAGGGGGGGCGACAGGATGTGACTGCTCCAGGAAACATTCCACGCAAACCAAGTGTTGAGAAAGGTTAGTAACGAGTCTGAGACGATTGCGCAAGACCCTTGGAATTGGCTAGCCATCGAGCCTGGGGACGCCGACAGCATGACGCCGGGTGGAGGAGACGGGGGTGTAAATAAGGCAGGCGCTTTCTGCGCTCGAGGAGATTCAGATAGATTCGAAGAGCTTGTTAGCAGACAAGCCGGGTGGGATCTTCAATGCACTCCAGCACGTTGTTTCTGAGGCGGAGACCGGTTTTGGCGCCAGGCCATGTAGGTACGTGAATACCGGGGACTTAACGACCGATTGCATCGCATCATGCGTTGTACCTGTTTTCGGGCAGTGGTACGGTGCTGTAGGGCCTAGGGACGGTCGCGGGGTTTTCGCGGCTAAGGGCAAGAAAAAGGTTGCCCACTTTTAATTAGTATTTGTAAAAATTTCTTTAATTGTTAAGTTCTTGTAAATAAATGTAAATATTGTTATCTTCAACGCAGTGTCTGTGTCATTCACTCCATTGCGTCACAATAACTACTACACATAAAGGAAAGCTACCCGCAATCCGCTCGCTGATATGGTGCACATGATCGCCATATTGAAAGTGTGTAAACTGCTGTGTGTCTTGGCATTTGTTGTGTGGCGAACGGTGGTGAAGGTGTCTTTTATTTACGTTTTACTCGTTATATTTGGTGTGTGTATAACCAGTAAAAACATACGTAACCCGAGGGGCATTTGCTTAGTATAGGCAAATAATAATATCGCACACAAGAAAATATTAATAAAAAATAGAGGTACACAGATCAAGAATTATAGATGCATAACTAGCAGTGTTACAGAATGGCACAGCTTTTTTCTTATTAGTTTTCTATTTTCTTTGGTCTGTGATAGTTTATTGGACTTGTCACATACTCGAGCCTGCTTCCATCTACTTCCACCCCAAGTACATTTTTTTTCAAATGTTCTCAATTCTTCTCTTTTCCAAATGACATACCCGAAATATTACTATAAGAATATCAGAGAAGAGTAAAACCTCGTTCTAAATTACAATTTCATGAAAAAAATTGGAGCCGTTTTAAGAAAATATAATTTAAGCGTTACTAAAAATGCGAAAATTGAAGCTCTTTTTCACAGAAACATTTTGAGTTTTCGGAAACTTCACGTGAAGTAATTTAAAACACTAACTTACAAATGTAACAGTGTTTACAAATTGATGTATATGTGCGTATTAACAGTGTGAGAAATATTTTAAAAAATTACATATGTGTAATTGTGGCTATCTATTCTGTGGTCAAAGTGGCATCCCCGACGTATGGAGAAAGGGAGCTCAATTCCAGTGTTGGAGGTAGGGTGGGGGTATGTACAAAAAACGTCGGCAGCTACTTGATAAACAAAAGAAAACTAGACCCCTCTTGCTTCAGCGACATCACGCTGTGAGAGAAGAAACTTACCTTCGAAACGCTTTGCTTTGCTGCCATTGGCTGCTTTGAAAGGTTCCTTCGTGGTTCTTTAATTCGTCGCGTGATGCCGCTGAAGCAAGGGGGAGCCCATGTCCTATTTTTCCAAGTAGCTGTTCACGTTTTTCGTACATATCCCCACCACCCGATAGTTCCGAAATATTTCGATTACAGTTTCTATCATGCATGAAATTTGAAGCTTTAATGAAAACTGATCGCACGTGGCAAGGACCCACGTGCAATCAAGTTTTATTTGCATGTATCCAAAAGAGCTCATATTCTAAAACTCGTCTTTGTTGATCTCTGGGGAATCTGAAGAAGGATGAAGCTACGTCGACTCGACAACCAAAATGATTGTTGCTCCAAAGGGCAGCACAATACGGACCACGTTTAATGATACCAAAATTTTAATGCTGTGGGGCTCATAGATGGTTATATATTATTTTTGGCCAAAATCTGGACTATTGGACTATGGCTTCAAATCTTTCATTTAAACTTTCTTGACTTCATTTACATAATGGGAATGGACACAATACGTTACTAATGTTAGTGGCAAATCATTGACGAACGCTATAAATACAAGAGGTCCAGTGACACTTCCCTGCGATATTCTTGACGTAACGCTTGCCCCAGAAGATAACACCGGCTGAATTCGAACTTTGTTCCCTATAATCGCAGAAACTCGCTAATCCACGTCACCACTCTGGTGTGCTAATCCACGCCAGCGACTTATGTTCAAATGTTGAATGGGCTTGCATTTGCTTTAATATAATTAGACAAAATAATAATATAACAGAATAATATTAAAAGACAAACTTTAATATAATAGACAAAAGGTTATTACAAATTAATCTAACAGAACTTAAAAAGAATAATAATTATTATTTAAAAATTGGAAGCTCACTTCGACGTAATCAAGGAAAGCTTGTATTAAATTGCATGGGTCAAGAATGAAAAATCATCTGAAATAAAACTGTGTGATTCACTATGTATCACTATGTTGCGAATGTGCGAATTATCCCTGAAAACAAGGACTTACCTAGTCAAAAAATCAGAAAAGAAAGTGAGATTAGTTAAGTGTCACGCCCTGATTCTAAATATGTGGTCAGATTTTCTCTAATACGAATAGTTCCTGAAATAGGACAGTTTTGTTATGGTGACAGCGAATCCCCAACGGCAACGCCGTTCCTTCAGGAACTGCTGTTTCTAGCGAATCTTGTTTTGTCTAGCGAATCTCGAAGCAGATAAAGGACATACAGAAACGGAAGAGTTTCACGGAAAATGGAGTTTCATGGAAAACAGTCTTCTCAATGCTCCTCTCGTTGATCCCAACATGACATTTCTCCCTACACTTTATATAAACCTTGTAATAATTGTTTGTGATAACGATGGGTAAGGCAAACTGTGGAGCATTTCAGTATCTCCGTCAAAAACTTATTTTTCGGCGGATTTTCAAAAATCAGCGCAGCAAAATGAAGGAAGGAATCTCCACAAATCGGAGAGATTTTAAAACATCATGCGTTCACACAAACGATGACTCCAGAAGATGCCTGCACTAGTTTTCATTGGGTGTGAGAAGATTTACTAATGAAAAACAAATCTTCAGATTTTCTTAATAGGCTAAAGAGATTTTGGGGTAAATTCCAAAAACTGGGCAGTAGAATTCACTTAAGTTATACTTTCTACACTCCCTTTTAGATTTCTTTCCTGTTAACCGCCCTGACATGAGAGATGAACTAGGCGAGCGTGCCATCACGACATCAAAAGTTAAGCGATGCCGGCCTGTACCATAATCAAGATTCAAATCTTCAAGTAAAATAAATGAATAAATTAAACATCCACAGCGGAAGGCTATTTAATATGTCGCCTTATATGTCGCCTAATACAACTAATATATCGCGTAAAACAGGGTTGGCCAACTGACTTCCCGGGGCGCCATTTATTATGGCCCACAAATGGTTATTCGTAAAAAGTGAAAGACCCTTTCATCCGTATGGGGCGAGAGAGTCTAGCTCAAGCGCCCTGCCGGGGTCGAGCCCCCTTATACTGCGATTTTTCTAAGAGCGACTCTCAAGAAAACTCAAATCCCATCTTCGCGATGGAATATGTCACGGCAATTCTCGTCTTTTCTCGGTCTTGCCGGTAGAAATCGCATGATCGCAAGCACTGCTTCATACGGTCGCGATCGTGCGAAACCTAGCGGAACGACTGAGAAAGACGCGAAATGCCGTGACATATTCCATCGCGAAGATGGGATTTGAGTTTCCTTGAGAGTCGCTCTTAGAAAAATCGCAGTATAAGTAGGTTAAATTTACATTTAAGGATTTTGTATAGTCAATTCAGAAATTCAATGTCATCTCAATGTGTTTCACAGCGTTATGCATGGTGTGGTCTGGTATCACGCCTGGTTCCATGCCCCCTCCACCGTTTCAGAGCACTCGGACAAACTGCCGAGATCAACAGTGCAGGATATCCAGATATGAATCGCCCAAGTAAAGAAAATACGGCCTGCAACCGTAATAAAGGTTTCAGTTGTGGCCCTTGAAGCCTTGCAAGTTGGACACCCCTGGAATAAAAGGAGAACACAATTGTCTCGTTTATATGAAATTAATTATATTAAACCAAATTTACGCCCATTCAACATTTGAGCAAGGATTGGTGGCGTGGATTAGCACACCAGGGTGATGACGTGGATTAGAGAATTTAGCGATTACAGGAAACAAAGTCCGAATTCTGCCGGAGTTATCTTCTGGGGCAAGCATTATGTCAGGAATACCACAAGAGAGTGTCAGTGGACCTTTCTGTTACTGGAGTTCGTCAATGATTTGTCAGCGCACTTTATCTCAAATGTTCGGTTATTTTCAGACGGCAAAGTGGTGGCGTGACGTAATTTATTGCATTATGAATTCGAAAGAAGATGAAGAAATGTTGCAACAGGACCTTTATGCGTTGTGATACTGGGCGAAAAATAATGGCATGACCATAAATAGCTCTAAAAGCAATCCATCACTTTTGGCAGGTGCCAAAATTACCGTTTAAGTAACATCACTCCGAGAGTTTTCTCGTGCAATTACCTAAGAATGCATTTCGATAATAAATTAAGCTGGAAAAGACACGTACATTTTGTTGAAGGGAAAGCCTGGAGATCAATTTTTATTTTCTCGCTGCTGCTTGCGCAGTGTGAAGAAAGTATTGAAATGCTGCGGGAAAAAATGGCGGATTTTCGACCCAAAACCTCTGATTGTTGCGTCCTAGTAACGAAAAAGTGGATAGATCCAATTGCAAATTACAGGAAAACAAATTTTTCTAACACGTTCTGTTGCCAGCATCCATGTCTTACGGGTCCTTGATACCGATAAATCGACTGACGGCAAAACGTCCGTCTGTAGTGTTAGAGCTTAAAACGTTCAGCTGATTTTCTCCAAAACTGATATTCCATAATCAATCTGGCTGATGTCACGGCCCCAATAATTTGAAACCAATAAATTTAATTTTGGGGGTACTTTACATGAAGCCACTCGGACATTTTCAAAATTTTCAAAAAATGGCACAATTGTTTGATTAAATTTTGCTGCCGGATAGCGTAATAGACACTTTAGAGAATGACGCTGGTCCGATTTTCGTTGAAATCCCTGCATTTTTGCAAAAATCAAAACTTTATCGGTGTCTTCCTACAGCTACAATATTGAAGACAGATTTTTTCTTAATAATGTCTGTTCCTTAAAGACAGGTCTTGAAATAATGTCATGTTCAATTCGCAAATATAAGTAGTTTTCGAAAATATGAGTAGTTTTGTGTAATTTTGCGCGAAATATAGGCAATTTAAAAAACATTTTCTCAAAAACTACCACAATTTATCTTTAATTTTCTCCACATACATAATAAGGAACGTCCTCCTCCAGGAGACGCCGCCTTAAAGTAGCACTGACCGTGCGGGCGAGGAGGTTTGTGTGCGCCTATGATGCTGAGGGCTATGACAGGGGTAGAAGTGTGGATTGGTTGAAGAATCAATTAACATTACTACTGGTAGGGTCACCCAAGCTGTACAGACCTCAGCGGAGGAGTCAGACGAAGGGATGTCTCACAACGACCTTTCGGTTCCTTTCCATGTCCTGATACTCCCACATTCCTCCCTATACCTATATCCAATACCACTCCCCACCCCCCACCTGCGACCCTTGTTGCCAGGTGGTACCCATTTCTAGTGTGACACTCCTCAACTGTACTTTGTGTCATACTTCTTTTATCTATTCTATTAGACCTCTCTTGGTCCCTTGTATTTTCGACCCCGAAGCTATTAGGTCTCGAGGGCTAGGGTGTCATTCATATTATTTTCTTCGCTGTTCTAGAACGTTTCTTCTTTCGTACTTCTCTACTCCTCAATTTTCTATAATTCCGTTTTCATTTCTCCTAAATTCGAGAAGATGAGACTCGTTAGTCCTGGAAGACAGCTCGTCTAAGAGAAGGAAAACTCTGAAGTAAAACCCTGGTCCTCCGAGCAGGGGGTTGAGGCGATGGGCCAGCTCCCCATTGCCTTAGAAAAAATTCAAAATGCTAAAAAGCCTAACAAGGATAAGCCGGTTGGATATTGGAAACGAACTTGGCAAAAGAAATGGACTATAAACGTAGGGACTTGGAATACGCAAGGGTTTGGGAAAAAGGCCCAGGAGGTAATACACGAACTACAAGAGATGGATATGGATATCACAGTCATGAGCGAAACTAAGAAGAAAGCCTCAGGAACAGAGGAAATCGGCCCATACATACACATTTGGCGTGGTGTCCCAAAAGATCAAAGAGGAAGTAAAGGTGTGTCCATAGTTATTAAGAAAAAATATAAAAAAGACCTAAGAAATTGGGAAGCGATTGACGAGAGAATTATTAAGGTAAATCTTGAAAACTTTAGATTTAAATTGACAATTCTTGGAATCTACGCACCAAACGAAAACGAAAAAACTAGTATCTTGGAAGAATTTTATTCAAAACTAGACGAGATCATCAGCGACTGTGGAGACAAAAGAGATATACTTCTTCTCGGAGATTTTAATGCCAGGGTGGGAAAAGCAAGTGGTTCAAAAGTAATTGGACAATTTGGCTTCGCTACTAGCGAAGGCCTAAGACAAGGATGTTCACTAGCTCCCTCACTATTTAAAATATATCTTGAGGAAGCCCTCAAAATGTGGAAAAGAAAGTGTAATGGAATGAGACTACCTGTAAATGACAATATATTTTACACATTACACTTTGCTGATGATCAGGTGGTCGTAGCTGGTGGTGAAGATGACACAAGCTTGAGGAAGAGTACGAAAACTGGAGTCTTACTATTAACATCTTAAAAACAGATTATATTGTAGGAGGTGATAAAGGATACGGGGACCTCGACATGGAAACTGACAAGGTCAAACAATGCAAGTCAGTCAGTTACCTTTGAGTAATTCTTTCCTCAAATGGTAGAAGTGTTGACGAAATCTCTAATAAAATAGGACAAGGAAAAAGAGTGATCCGGCAATTAAACTCTCAACTTTGGAGGACAAAAAAATCAGAAAATCGTTTATAAAACATCATTTACAAAACACATACGCACATCATTTATACAACACTAGTAGAGAGCATATGTACTTACGGAGCAGAAACATGGGAATTGAGAGAGATAGAGCCAGGTTGATGTCCCTTGAAAACTACTTTTGGAGAAGGAGCTGCTGTGTCAAAATTAGACCATGTACGAGACGAAGACAAAGGCAAAGGATGGATGTAGAAGGATCCATCTTAGACACGATTGAAACCAAGCGATTGAGTTGGTATGGGCACCTCCAACGGATGGATCACCTAAGGTGGTCAAAGAAAGTGTGGTTGTGGTCACCTCTCACAAGAAAGAAACCTGGCAGGCCACCTAGAAGCTGGGAGGAAGATGGAGGCAAGAGGTCTACGACAAGGAGACTGGGTAGACCGAAAATACTGGAAGTTGAAAAGCGAGAAAAATTCTGTTGTTCATTCGTATGGATTTGAGAAAGTGGGGTGCTAGATTCAACGACATCTTGCAGGTCCTTGCAACCTTGTGAATAACTGTGCAAAGGAAATTTAAATCTTACGCTCATGTCAGATATCGTGTGATATGAATAAAAATGAGTAAGTACTCCACAGGAATTGCTTACGAGTACAAGTAGGAACTACTACTTCTCATAAACAATTGCTTCTTCTCATATGAATAAAAAGTTTCTTGAAACTCTGAGCATTTACTTCTCTCTCTGAGTAATTGCTCAGTAACTGATCTGTTGCGATTGGTCGATTTTCGTCTGTTTGGTTTGTCTACTTTACTGCGCGTCTCGCATGGTGCGTCGCGCGTGGTCATTCCATCATGGCGACGCATGTTTATTCCTCATGGTGTGGGCCGTGTGAGGTTACGTTGTGGAGTTAACGTGCATTGTCGGTGAAATCGTAGGAAATCTTCCATCATTCATTCATTCATTCAGAGGTTTGCTCAGAAAATGCAAAGTAAATGCTTCATATTACAAGCAAACTCTGGATTTTATTCATACGAAAAGTAAGCAATTGCTCCTCTGCCGAGCAGTTACTGATCAATGGAGAAATTGTTCACAATATAAAACAATTACTCGCATCTTTTATTCACACTGTTGGAAGCAATTGCTTTAAAAACTCGAGAAAGAAGTTATAGCTCATTTTTATTCATATCACCCATCGTTAAAGCAATAGACCCTTGTTCTTGCTGGAAAGCAGTTGCGGCTCGTTATTTTCTAAATGGGGAAGGCTGCAAATGTTTAATTGCTTGGGGGGAGGGTGTCCTTCAATTCGGAGGGCAGTACTAGGTTTTCATTTATAGGGACAGCAGGGGCACCTGTTCTTTGACACAGTTTTATCTAGATATTTCTTTAGGACTTAGCTTTAAAATAGTATCGTATTTCTAAGCACTATTTCTTCCGATACATACATAAGGGAGAAGCCCCCCCCCTACCGTGATTTTGAACAACTAGTTGAAATTCGGTGCTACTCACTGAGCTGCATAGTAATGCTATCTGGTGAGCACTCCCTTCAAACGCCATTCCCCACGCTTGAAGGCTGCCAGGCAGCAGCTAAATAATTTTTTTTTACAAATGCATTTGTAAATTTCTTTTGGGCGGCGCTTTTTATAGGGGAGGCTCCGCCTTACAGCCTTTAATGAGGAGCCGCGCCTGCTGGAAAGCGAACGTTAAATCAAGCAGGAAAGAGACGAGCGTGACAGCGGTTGCTGACGCGCAAGGGGTGGGAGGTGGCGCTTGCCTTGTTGGCCTGGGCGTTGTGGGCCTGCGCCGCCCCGGCCGCCGCCGCCGCCGCCCCCGCCGCCGCCTCCGCCGCCCCCCGCCGCGTCGCCGCGCCCGCGCAGCAGCAGCCGCGCCACGCGCCCCGCCGCCGCCGCCGCCGCGCGCGCCGCCTGCGCAGCGAACCCTCTCTCAGCGCAACTCCCACACATGTTTGTCGTGCGTATATACTTCGGATTTTCTTTCTTGGGGCACGGGGGAGTGTCATCAAAATGGAACATCTCACGGTATTTCGCGTCGTTCTCCATTGTGCCGCCAAGAGTCGCATGATCGCCAGCACTTCTCTAAATCCCTTCATCATCCCTTATGATTGTCTCATTTTTGGGCCCCGCGAGTTTTAATCTTGTCTTTGTTGATTGATTCTGTTTGGGTGCCTTTCGATTGCCTCCAAGAAATGATGAAATGGCGTTTTCCTTTTGTCATTTTCGCGGCAAGAACAATGTTAAAAAAAAGTCGCGATCATGAGACTCCTAGCGGCACAACCAAGAACGACGCGAAATGCCGTGAGATATCCCATTTTATTGACACCCTCCCCCGTGCGCCAAGAAAGAAAAAACCGAAGTATAAATATTTTAAAACATCTCAAATTATTAAAATTTAACCCATTGACTGCCAAAGGCACAATGGAAGGTAACATCTCGGGGCATATGGTAAAGAAGAATATGGTCACCGAAGGCCACAACCATTTTTTTACTTTACTGGTGAAATCATTTTGAGATATTCCTAAAAATAATTTTAAAAATTAAATTAAATGTCACATATGTGATTCACACACCAGGGACACCAGGTGACAATTTTGTCACACTGATCATATACAATACAATAACGCTTTTGCAAGTGGTAATTTAGAACGTAAAGAGCATTCTATAATATATTGTTCTTCGCCCAATTAGAGAAAGTTGAAACTAAATCAATTTGAAACCTCCCTGAGACCCGCTGGCTTCTTCAGGTTGACGGCCTTCCCCAGTGTGGAGCTCATCCGTGATGCTGTCTTCAGATGTTTGTTCGGAATTGTTCCTGCGGGCGCCCCTTATGATTGTCTCATTTGTAGGCGCCCACGAGATTCAATCTTGTCTTTGTTGATTGATTCTGTTTGGGTGCCTTTCGATTGCCTCTAAGAAATGATGAAATGGCGTTTTCCTTTTGCCATTTTCCCAGTTGGCGCACACTACCGGTCTCTTTTTTGTCAAGTTTTATTATTTACGTACATACCAGTTTTACAAAGTTTTGTAATTCCTGGGAAGATACAGACCTTGAAATAAACACCAGCGTGAGTCCCACCCGTGACCCTCATGGCAGTCAATGTGTTAAAATGTCTCCTGCTCCTCTTATCAGATTCACATGGTGCATAAAAGGACCAGAGACATCAACAAAGAACGATTGCTACAAAAAGTATAATAGTGTCCGGTTAACAGGCCCCTTTATTACAAACATCTTACCTTGGTTACCACCATACTTCAATGTACCGACTTCTCCTCAAAATTAAATTTCCAGGCAGGTACAAGAAAGATAATGATGAATCTGTAAAATAAAAAGAGTTGGTATTTTTTAAATAAATCTAGAAGATAAATCCCACATTCTTAAAATATACGGAACATATCTTTCTATTCTCAAGTCGGAGCTAGTTTTCCGGTTTTGCCCCACCCTTTCCCACCTGCCTTCTATCGGCGCCTGCAGGACCTTACGGAAGTTACATGTTAATCCTCAGCCAAACAGTCGGCCCCACGCACTCCGGCGCACAGGCGATGGCCTCAGGGTCATGGAATGGGATCCACTCCTGGCCGCTGGGACACACTGGGGGCACACTGGCAAGAGACACTGTGACGTACGTGGTCTGCTAAGCGTATGCACATCGTCAATACGGTTGTTTCTTCTTCCATCTTTCATCTGCGCCTCTGTGTTCAACGAATTTTTCTTGTAAATTTCTTTTGGCAACGCCATATTAATTGTCATTTATTCTGAGGATGGTTTCAATTCTGAAGAACACGTACGGTGGTTTTCCCCAAAGCATTTAAATTCTTTGCAAGAGTTCATTCCTAATCAGCTAATTTACGTAAAAATCTATTCAGATCAATTATTTTGTTTTTTTAATTCAAGTCGCGCTTTCTGAATCACCCTGACTGATAGTAACTTCTTTAGAGTATTAAGTGCTTTTATTTCAGAAACCCACAGCGTATCGAGCATATTCGCTCCCAAACATACTGGTCCTTCGAAAGCTATCGTGGTAAGTGGCAGAGCCAGCAGCTATTAGAGGGTATCCCCCCTCAAACAGCCCACTGCTCTCACTTGCCAGCTCCTCCAGCTAGGTCGAATTCAACTGCTGTTTGGAGGAGAATTCTAGCGTCCGGATCCTATGATCCGTAGGTTTTGCGTTTTTTTACCAATACCAAGCGAATGCCTGAGAAGCATCCTAACAAACGGGCCACGGACCCGCGCGTGATCTTCCCTTCCTCTTCTTTGTCCTAACCTCACCACTTACACTCACAATTACACGCCCAACACTTCCACACATGCCGGAAGGCCACTTGGGAGCTTAGAGCTGTCCGCGGCACCGCGGACGCTTGAGAACAGTCGGCGCCTTGCCGAACATCAAGAGTAGTGCATTGTGAATATACTTCGGTTTTTAACGTGGCGCGTCAAGGTCTGTCTTCACGATAGAGTATGTCACGGAATTTCGCGTCTTTCTTGGTGGCGCCGCTAGATATCGCATGATAGCGACCGTATCAGCAGTACTTCGCAATCATGTCACATCTAGCGGCACGACCGAGAAAGACGCGATATACTGTGACATACTCCATCATGAAGATGGGCCTTCACGCGCTATGTTATAAAAACCGAAGTATAGTATAGTGAATGATTACTGTATAATGTGCAATGGTATGAATGAGTGAATGATTACTGTATATTGCGTCTAAGAGCAAATGTGAGAGGATTTGAAAAGTAAACAAAAATAGAAGACGAAAGAATTTTACAAAAAATCAAATATTAATGAATTTGTTACTCAACTACGAAAGCCCAAAGAAGCAATTGTTATTTAGTTAAGCTAGTTATAGTTAAGTTGTAAGTAGTATATTTCAGAGAAAAGTCCACCCCAAACTACACAAGCCTAATAAGCAGTAGTAAATAAAATATTAACCCATATTTATTGAATTAATTCTCGATTCTCCAGGGCTATTGGAGAGGGGAAATCTTAAAAATAAAAATAAAAAAGGTCTGCCAGTGTCTTGTCGACCAGTGCCCGCGTCACCGCTTGCCGCCCTCGCGCCTGCGTCATTGCCGAGGCCTGATAAGGGTTATCTTCGTACGGCTACGCGACGAACATTTTTTTGTTCAGGGTTCCGTATTTGTCTGTCCTGATTTCTTGTAAATAAATGTTTCATAAACTTAGTTGCTATGTGCTTTTGAAGATCACACAACAATGATATGAGAGATATCTAAAAAAATTACGTTTCATAAAAATTACACATTTTTTGTAAAAACAGACTTTTAATCAAAATGACGTCCTTGCCATGACTGATTCAGTGCCGTTTTTGAGAAAAATTTCTTTTAAATTGTCCCTTTTTCACCCGAAATTGTGCGTTATTATACTTTTGTAGAAGGTGCATGACATTAATTAACTAATTATGCAGAACAAAATTAATTCAGAAATATGTACGTATCTGCAATTACGTAGTAGTTGTGTGAGAGTGTTCAAGGAATTTGAAAGTTTTGCAAAGATGTTTTTTAAAATATTTTGAAATTCTCTTTATGTCCTGACTGTACGACTAAAAGGACCCAAATATTTATTTATTTATTTATTTACCGTCACCGCTTACCGCCCTCGCGCCTGCGTCATTGCCGAGGCCTGATAAGGGTTATCTTCGTACGGCTACGCGACGAACATTTTTTTGTTCAGGGTTCCGTATTTGTCTGTCCTGATTTCTTGTAAATAAATGTTTCATAAACTTAGTTGCTATGTGCTTTTGAAGATCAAACAACAACGATATGAGAGATATCTAAAAAAATTACGTTTCATAAAAATTACAAATTTTTGAAAAACAAACTTTTAATCAAAATGACGTCCTTGCCATGAGTGATTCAGTGCCGTTTTTGAGAAACGTTTGTTTATAAATTCTTTTAAATTGTCCCTTTTTCAAAAAAATTGTGCGTAATTGCACTTTTGTAGAAGGTGCACGACATTAATTAAATTAATTATGCAGAACAAAATTAATTCAGAAATATGTACGTATCTGCAATTACGTAGTAGTTGTGTGAGAGTGTTCAAGGAATTTGAAAGTTTTGCAAAGATGCTTTTTAGAAGATTTTGAAATTCTCTTTATGTCTGACTGTACGACTAAAAGGCCCCAAATATTAAAATATTCGTTTCAAATTGGTGGGTGGGTCGTTAACCATATCGATTGAATAATCCCAATTTAGGTGAAAATCTTATAAGCTTAGACGCTGATGCTGTTCATAGATAGACCGACGTTTATGCAGAACCACTTTTCTCTAACATGTCGTGTACTCAGAATCCATGTTTTGTGGGTCCTTGTTACTGAAATCGATTGACTGCAAAACGACCTTATACTAGACCGAGCTAAACATTTGCTTTAAATTCAGCGGTTTTAATTAAAGCGGACTGTTATCCTGTTTATAAATGATCATACCTGTAAATATTCGAACAAATGTTTTTTAAAAATTGGGCGAAACACTGAGAATGTGTTGAAAACGTGGAACGAACTTCATATAACGTACCCCTTAATTTAAAATAAAAAAAAATTCTTTAAAAATTGTAGGGTCGGAAGTTTAGCGAAATGAAATGGATTGCATCGGCTTAGGTGGCTCAGGGCATTAAACGCTGTCGCTGCAGCGCCTGTGACTGGGAGGCCGTAGGGTTCGAGTCCCGACGGTGGCAGGATTTTCGACACCAGCTACGTAGCTAGATCGAATTCAACCGTGACCTGGAGGAGAATTCTAGAAGCTGACTGTTCTGATTGGTAGTTTTCCGTGGTTTGTCCGATCAACACCAAGCGAACGCAGGAGCAGTATCCAAACAAACTGGCAACGGGACCGCACGCCATCTTTCCTTCCCTTCCTATTCCTCGTCCTTTTCTCACCCCCCTTACTCACACACAGTTAAAAGCACTTCACAATCACACTTCTGGGTGCTTTCAGCTTGTCTCGACTGGGGTGGTGCCCCGCTGGTGTTAGACGGGGTTGGGGAAAATCCAAGAAGCTGACGGTTAGGTCGGAGCCGTATCTCGCCATCCAGCGGGGAAGACAACCACCACCTACCCCGCGATAAAACGCATTACACGTACAGGAAAAATTACTTTAGCATTATAGGCGCCCTGAACCACTAATTAATCATTCAATCAAAGGGATTGTATTGGTTTCGGAAACGATCCTGACGGTTTCGGACTAATAGTATTATTCACAGTATTTTTGATTCCGCTTATTACATTGTTCCCTTCGCTCTCGCTCTGTTTCCTCCGCAGCTAATATCATCAATTCCTCTTCGGAAGGGTCAATTCCATCATCAGCTCCTCTCAATCGTTTCTGGAACAAGTGGCGCCCCCGTGCCGGGCCGTGCGTTGAAAATGGGTGACTCACAAGCCGAACCGTGCCGTGCCGTGCCGTGCCGTGCCGCGCCGCGCCCTGCCGTGCCGTGCCGTGCCGTGCCGTGCCGTGCCGTGCCGTGCCGCGCCGAGCAGTGGTAATGGGGTCCCTTCATTAGGTGAAGTCGTTCGCTTCCTTCTATTGAGAGCGCGCTCCATTGGCTAACGAGGAAGTGACGCGGGTTTGTTGCCTTAGGCGCGGGCCAATGACCCAATTACGAGCGCCCCAAGAATCAACTGTCTTCTTCCTCAATATAATAGATGTATTGCTTATCGTAGTACTCTTACATTTCAATAAATCTCGAAAATCTTTTACATGATTTCGTGTTTTCTATTGGGATGTGGAAGGACTGTGTTTCGTTTATTTTCCCTTATCACACTTATTTTTTTGTGTTATTGTTAATGTTTTTCACTAGCAAATACAGTAAAACTTGCCCAATGCTCCAGGGACCATTACATTTTTCCGTGTAGACAAGATTCCGCATTATGCAATTTAAAGCTGTAGAATTTACGTTCAGCTGGTCCGCGATTAATGTACACATTAAACAGATTTCCGCATTATACACGTTCCTCATTGAGCAAGTTTTACTGAACTAGACACTGAAAATAGTTCGTACATTTTGATGTGTAAACATATTTAAAATTAGTCTGTATGGGGAAGGGGGTCCGTTAGCTAAACGACATTTAACGGAAACCTATTACAGGACCATCGCTCATATCTTTAATACTGCTCCGACGCGACGTTCGCCTGGTGTTGATAGGAGAAACCACGGAAAATTACCGATGAGAGCAGATGACCGCTAGAATTCTCCTCCAGACAATGGCTGTTTTCGACCTAGCTATGAAGCTGGCGTCGAAAATACTGTCAACCGTCGGGACTCAATCCTAGTATCTACCGGTCAGTGATATCAGTCGATGCCCTGAGCCACATCAGCCAGGAAGAAACAAACAGGATCGGTTCAATCTTTATGTAACGGTCTGAAAAAGCTAAAAGAAATATTTACATTGAGCAACGAGTAACGTTCATCTATTGTCCCATCTCATCTTCTTGGTCTTCCGAAGAGACAGTCAATATTCGACGAACATCGAATGAAGTCTTGACTAAGTTCTCAGAAATATGAAAATAAAATTAAATCTTTTTTTAAAAACCGAGATTTTTTAAAAAAAGAACACGTAGTTCCGAAATTAAATACTGGCATTCTTAATGGATATAAATAGATTTAAACGAATTCATAAATTCAACCCTTTCTTCAATTGGAAAAGTTATCTGTGTAACTCAATGATAGAGGACAAAAATAGACCAAAATATAACCTCATTACACCAACATTTTTTTATAACTTATTCGATTGATTGATTAGTAATTCCGGGAACGTCAACTGCTAAAATCACTTATCCCATAAGTGTATGTTTAAAATTAGTCTGTATATTTCGTGCATGCTTTTATTTCGGTAATATTCATTGCAGGCTGGAGAGATTCGGCGCTGACCTACCTGCCGGCTTGCTGGATTTTCTCCAACCAGGTATCTCCCCCAAGCAGGGCACCGCCCCAGTCGGGACAATCTCTAAACTCCCGGCATGTGTGGTAGTGTAGTGCATGTTAGTGTAAATGTGTGTGTAAGGGGTAATACTAGAACAAGGAAGAGGAAGGAAAGATCGCGCGCGGTCCGTGGCCCGTTTGTTAGGGTACTGCTCCGGCATTCGCCTGATGTTGATCGGAGAAACCACGGAAAACGTCCGATTAGACCAGCCTGCCGCTAGAATTCTGCTCCAGACCGGCTGAATTCGATCTAGCTGACAAGTTAATGTCGAAAATCCTGCCCCTTTTGGGAGTGGAACCCTAGGACCTCCCGGTCAGAGGCACTGCAATGACATCAGTTGATGCCCTGGGCCGCCTTTGCCAGTAATAATTCATTCGACCTTTCGGCGAACACCAAGTTTATGGTCCTCTTGAAGAGAAAATACATACTTACAGACTCTTACTATAGTATGAGATCAGTGTGGTTCAACCTGCGATCTGTTATTGCTGGTATTTGCCCTTTACAGCACTTTACAGTCTTCATTTCTCCTATGAAGGCCACGAAATAAGTTTTACTCGTCGTCCGATGTAATTCGTGGCGTGCATACTTCGATTTTCACTTTGATTCAGTACTAGCTAAAATGTACTAATTTTTAATTTTGCATATTCTAATTCCCCATGCAACATTTGCTAGCCCTCAGGAAATATTAGGTTGGAATGCGATAATGACATTCCGCCCTGCAAGACGGTAGTTGTTCTGTGAATTTCGTCTGATTGTTGGGACATAATTTAGCAGTATGCAACGCAGTTTTAATTGTCGAATTTGTGTGGATATTTGCTCAACAATATTCAATTTTCGCACCAATTATTCCACGATTTGTAACGAGTTTTACAAAAAATGATAACTGATATGCGTTAATAAATAGTGTTATGATAATAAAAATGATAACAGAAATTGCTCTATAAATAGTGTCACGTAACCATTACTAAGGGCGAGAAAATATGTGTTGTTTTAAAAGCACTATTTCTTTTGATTTTCCTCATGTTCGCAGTGACGCGATTAAAAACCTGCGCATGTCGTTGGATAAACACACCTATCTTATCGCGCTATAAACCCACACGTTTGAAATTGTTCCCGGAAGTACGAGAAAAACATTGAAAACGAGTTTCTGCTATTTTGTTTTGGATAAAAGGGCTTCGCAGCGTAATTTCTATGTTAAAAAGGAGTCAAATACCGTTGACAGATCGAAAATAGGATCCTTTGTTCAGACGTTTTCGGGAAAGTAAATTCCCTATGATAGTGCTGCGATCTATTGAATTTTCCTACAAGTATTTTTCGGCACATTTAGCCTTAAGTTAGTTTCTTTCAGTGAGAAAAGGTCGCAGTTATCAATTTTTTTAAAATTATTTTATTTTTAGTCGCATCAACATCGCGGTTATTAGCGACTTCCTGTTACAGTTATAATACAGTTACAATATAATTATAATGCAGTTACAGTTACAATACAACAGTAGAAAATTATAACAATTACATTTTCAATTATCTTACAATAGTAATAATAATTCAGGGAGGACAATTACAACTTACATGAATCCACAGGCTTTAAATGTCCATAAATATGTTAATGGCTAAACAAAATCTGATTATTTTTTTTTTTTTGGTCTTCTTTAGAATGCAGTATTGATTGGTGGTTAAATCCATTTGATACTCTCATTAGTTCTTGTGCCGAAGGACGTGATCGAGGAAGCCGTGCCTGTTGCCAACGCGAGGTCCCGCGTGGCGCAGAGGAGCTGCGCGTAGCCTTCACGTCGCGACGTAAACAAACTCCAGACTGGTAGGAAACGATACGCAACACTCATTGCTTATTCATACAACTATCTAAGTTTGTTTGCCTGGACATCTGCCAGTTCCGTAAAGATGTTTTTTTGTCCAATTAATGAGAATCGCGAGATAAATTTAAAATATAAATAACTAATTGTTGTGCAAGCGAAAACAAATGGTTTACCACAACATCCCTTACAAATAGTTCTCTAGAATAATACTGACCATTAAACATTGAAATGAAACAAAAATTACAACAATTTCAACGTAATCAACAATCCTTCATTTACAACAATTTCTACATAAACATATATTTTCCGTTATAAACATATGGATTTCAACATTTTTAATACATTACTGTAAGAAATTAGAAAACCTTTTCATGTTATATGACTAATAAATTAGTGATGCAATTGGTAAATAACCTCGTGGTGGTACAACATACTACCAAGTATTGTATTTGTGTGACGGCACGTAACTTGTAAATTACTTATATTTCAACCATTTTTCAAAAACTCCATTAACCAAAATGCTTCTATGTCAATACAATACGTGAATTTCATAACCTTCTAACGTAAGACACAATCTCGAGATTAACTAATAAGGGCAACAATCCATATATCAACGCTGAATTTCATCTTAATGACTTTCCTTATCATTTATTGTCATGGAAATAATACTACAAAATTATTTAAATTAAAATCTCCATCCCAATAAGGAATTTTGTTTTAAAATTTACAAATTATTTTGACACATTTCTTGTAAAACAAAATTTTTAGAGATTCCCAACTTCGTTCAATAGTTAACATATTGTTTCAATTATATATTGCAATACTACATGTTCAGTTCTCCCTTCTGACATTATTAAATTAACTTTCATTATATATCCCATTCACTAGCTAGAGTTGCCACCTGCCAAGTTTCTCACTCGGATAATTTATATTGTGCCTCAAGCGGTGGCGTGGGGAGGGGGGTAAAAATTTTGTACCACGCGCAAATTAGGAATATTGTCTAGATATTAATATTTATCAGTCTGTAACAAAAATAAATTCTTCCAAATACACTAAATGCCATTTAACTAAATTCTAAACGAACTAAATTTCGTTTATAACAAAACTAACAATATTATTTGACACAATAAACGAATAAATTTGAATGAAAGAATTCGTAGTGGCCTTTAAACCCCTTAAAAACTACTCCAATTCAAGGTGAACGGAAATCTCTCCTTTTCTATATTAGAAGGTATATGACGAAGAAATGTATCCTTTTTTATTTGAATCAAAATAGTTTTGAAAACAATTATAGTATCTGAACTAGAAATGTATCCTTTGTTTCCGTTTCATTTTTTTAAGTTGAAAAAGAGATAATATAATCAGTATTTTCTATGAATTACTGTTCGTTTTTTGAATGACGTTATAAACGAAATAGTGAACCCGAAGATAATTGTAAACCCGGAGTCCGAATAAGTAAACCCGAAGAATGGCAATCCGTCCGTTCTACTAGTAGCCGACGTATGCGCCATTTAATGCCCGGTCACTGATTTTGGCTAGCTCAATTATAATTCGGAATAGATTCTATCTCAGGTGGGATGATTGGATCTTATCAGGTGGGCTTAAACAGTCACCGCTTTTCGAGGTGTCGGCTGATACTTTTATATTAGCAAATTACTGTTGGAAATTCCTTTTTTTACTGAAAAATGGAAACATTAACCAACCGATCGACTGTCCGTCCGATCGATCACCGTCCGTCGATCGATCACTGCCCGTCCGTCGGATTGACCGTTCGTGTGTTCGTCCGTCCGATCGACCGTTCGTCCGTCCGTCCGATCGACCGTTTGCCCGTCCGTCCGATCGACCGTTCGTCCGTCCGTCCGTCCGTCCGTCCGTCCGTCCGTCCGTCCGTCCGTCCGTCCGTCCGTCCGTCCGTCCGTCCGTCCGTCCGTCCGTCCGTCCGTCCGTCCGATCGACCGTTCGTCCGTCCCGATCGACCGTTCGTCCGTCCGATCGACCGTTCGTCCGTCCGTCCGATCGACCTGTAGGGAAGATTTCGGAATACCATCCTTCCGCAAGAATGCAGTTAACTTGCTCCTTTTTGTGGCATTGGGTAGTGTGAATAAAAACGTAGAATAAACATTTAATCCCAGTCTAAGATAACTATTAAAACTATCTACCAACGAGCCAGGGCAGTTGTGTTAATTGGG
Organism: Acheta domesticus; assembly: GCA_031308135.1. Lineage (NCBI taxonomy): Eukaryota > Metazoa > Arthropoda > Insecta > Orthoptera > Gryllidae > Acheta > Acheta domesticus. The sequence continues at coordinate 321,864 of JAHLJT010004567.1, read as the reverse complement.
GGTAACTTTTAAAGTTCTACTAGGAAGAAAAATAAGTACTTATTAGAGAATGCTTGGAAACACTGTACCCTTCTCTCGTGCGTATGGATAAGTGAGGTTAGGTTGTTTGCGTCAGATTTCCTACAAGGAAGTAGTCAGTTTCTCTATCTAAACTGCTGGGAAAGGCGCAAATTTTCGCAAATGAAGTTTTGTGAAAATCATTGAAAATATCAAGACAGCGTTTAAACAAGTAGCAACTTACACGTGTTTATCAAAAGAAAACACATTCCCTCCTAATCAGTTTTAGGTGATAATAACGCACGCCTAGTAATTGTTTTGATTGGTAATACATTTAAAAGACAACCTTAATAATTATTATTGTGCGATTATTAAGTACTTATACACATATTCAAGAGTGAATGTACAATTTCCGTCCGGAACATAATCTCATTCGCTGTCACTCAGCCAAATCCGACTTAAGTGGGAATCAACACAGCTGAAAATTTGGGAATACCGGTACTTACTGATGAAGTGAAGGAAAAGCTTCAAATGTTTTATTTACGAGAATAAAGTAACCCTGGAGAAATCGTTCTTACTAAGATAATAAATATTTACTCTAAGTAAAACGAATTACTCCAAGTAAAGCTAGTTCTGATTGGTTTGCAAATCTAACTTGTTAGTAAGTGGGATCAACACCATGCTTGAGAATTTTGGCAGTACGGTATTTAGTGTTGAAGGGAAAAGGGAATTCTTTCATTTGCACAATTTAAAGTAAACGCTGGAAAAAATCGTTCTAAGAGAATAAGTATTTCCTTTAAGTAAATAGTATTACTACAAGTAAACGCTAGTTCTGATTGGTTGCAAATCTAACTTGTTAGTAAGTGGGATCAACACCATGCTTGA